>SNQJ01S0096552.1:61804-80193 GCA_010110895.2 Picea sitchensis | reverse complement strand
ATCTTTAAAAATATCATCATAAATAGATACTTCATGTTCATATGCCTTTAGATTACAATGTATGTAATGCCTACTTATTATTTGGTAGGGGTCATATTTTCTGTGCTCAATATTTACTAATTTCACTTCTTGTAGTGACTCAGCCTCTACCTTAGAATGGCCTAAATTTGATAAACAAAATTTTCCAACATGAACAGGGAAAGATGGCCATGCTTTTTTCTGAAGTGCTTTTAATTCCAATCCAACACCACCCTTGGCTATCTGATGAGCTACTTCTCTACACGCCAATCTGTCTGGTAGGAATCTTGGGAGTGCATGAGGGGGAATGGAACAGCCATAAACCCTAATATAGGAAAAAATTTCCTCAATAAACCAGTCAGCAACTGATTTAAGACTTTCTATGACTGCATCAGAAATGCAAGGGGGTTCGCATCCAAAAAATAATTTGTGCATAGGAATAATGACAAAATGACAAACCTCGTAAAAAACGTCTTTAGATTTTTCTTCCCAAAGGGCCGAGTGGTATTTATGAATGGGTTCTGGACATGAGATCCTCCAACTCCAATTCATTAATGGAAAGGGGGTCATAAAACAGATTGCATCCATAATGTATGCAGACATATAAAAAGACACTGGTTGTCCCTTTGACTTGGCTGCTTTGTAATTTAAATTTTCTTGCGTTAGGTTATCCGACAAAATTTTATGCCAGTTAAAACCATTTCCTTCTGAAGCTTCCTCTAAAAAGGGTACCCAGTCTGCATGAAAATGACAGGGATCTTTTCTCCCGAAAAGTCTGCATAACATAATGGATATATAAACCATATATTCATTTAAGGAGGTTGTAGCATAAATCCCATGAGCATCAGCCCTAGAATTTTCTTCAGACCTCGCCCATCCTCTAATCATGTCAGGATATGTCTGGTCTGCCTCAATACGTTCCTTTCTCTGAAACTCAGCTAAAAATTCAGCATTAAAAATATGTTTATGATTCGGCAAGAGTTTATACATTACTTGAATGTGCTATGGCCTGAATGAGACGACCATAGCTCCTTGCTCATTTTGAATGCTCCTTGTTGGGATATATACCTTATCCAGAGCCCAGCCGATCATATCAGTGTATGCCACCGGCCTCGGATGCGCAGCAATCTTATGAAGCTCAGACTCAGCTATGTCCCGAAAATGATTTTCGGAGTCAGGATGAGCGTTCTCTTATTCATATTCCAACAAATCTGAGATTTGAGTCCACAATTTAATAGAATATATAGCATGTGGAGTGGTATCGGAGATAATATCTCCTTCCTATGCATCTTCATTCTTTTTAGGTGCCTTTTTGGGTGCCATGACTTCTGTGTTTAATTGGAAACCTGTAACAGCAAATGGATGAATGAGCTCAGCTTAGAATGATAACACAAACATTCGAATGTAATTTTGAATATATTTAAAAATGACGAGATTTGCACAGCTGTCACGAAATTAAATCTCTTAATGCAGAAGATATTTTACCGAGATACGCTTTTAATGTCCGTATTTAAGTAACTTCGGGTTTTGAAGAAAATGAGAAACCTACTTAATGGGTAAGAGAAACATAAATGAACACCTAAGAATGATTTCCATTAATCTTGTTTTTAAGAAAAAGGTTAATTAATGTTAATCATAATTTAAAGCTGAAAACTTCATTCTTCGGGGTTTCGGAAATTGTAATGTTGAGAGGTATGTAATCGATGAAAAAACGATTTCCAAAAATGCAAAATCGCGATGCTTTAATTAGGATTTAAATGTTTTTAGCACATTAATTCATTGAGATTAGACTTTTTCGGGATTTCAGAAATCGAGATTTCGGGAAACATGATGATAGGAGACCTGTGTTATTAATGAAATCCGATCTCTGAAATCGCGAAATCGCGATGGCTTGTTTCTTTTTTCAAAATAATCACGATTAAAGCTAAAACAGAAAAAGTTTAATTTAACGTGACTTATAAATCAGGGTTTCGGAAATCGGGATTTCGGGAAACATGATGACAAGAGACGCGCTCTCATAGAACCGTGAATCCCGAAATCGCGACATAATTATTTTAACCTTTAACCTTTCTTAGAAGAGACTAAACTAATTCATTTTTTTTTAAATTAAGGTTCCAATGTTTTGGGAAATCGAGGATCGAGGTTTCGTGATTCAATTTGCATCAATCATCTGTTTGCAGAAAACCCTGAATCCCAATTTCTTTAATGTTTAAATTAAAAAAATCGCAAATTTAAAATTACAACCCGTTTTAAATAATTTTTCAAAAGAGCGTTGGAAAATTTATATTTTTGTAAACTTTTTTTCCATTCATTTTCCAAAAATAATTGATAAAAAGGTATCGTGAATTTGGAAATGACAAAATTCTTATTTTAGGAAAGATGAAATCCGAAAAACACAAAAAAATAAAAATCTAGGCCTTAAGGAAAAAATTTAAGATCTGTTTCAACAACCCCAATCCTCACTACCGATCCTGACATAAATTCCTCCCCGATACAATATGTCAGTTTCAGGTCATCCAACTGACCATCCCATGGCAATAGAGGATCAATAGGTAGGGCTCTTCCCCAAAAAGGGAGCCCAGTCAAGAAATACACATCCTATGTCGCAGAGAATGTGAGTTGCTCCCCCTATACAATGAAGCATTGTAGATCAGTACTCCACATAGATATCAGAAACTGTAGCAGGTACTCCTATGCCCGCAACAATGAGTAGTCAAAGAACTTTAGCAACCCACAGAATGCCAAAGGTCCCCGCACATCAGGCTCCTCATCTCTCATCACCTCTTTAAGGCGTGCCCTGTCTTTCTCCCTCTAGCGGACCGACATCCTCAGCTAGTCACCTGCATCCACATACACAGTACTTGATCAGACATCACAACCCATAAAAACACCCAAATCTCAAAAAATACAAGTTTTTACACTCCCCATCTTTGCCTGATGTGCACAGTTGTCTTCCCCACAAGCATGCACATGTGCACACCTATTCTTCACACAGTTGCACATCAAAGCGTGATTGTCGAAGACACAAGGGTGCATTCATGCACCCCTATCACACACACATACGTGCATTCATGCGTGTCTATTCGCTACACAGTCGCACACACATGCACAATTGTCAGAGAAACAGACATGCACGAGTGCGCAGTTGTGCTTCGAACAAATGCACATCCAATACGTGACTTTTTCCCCATTTGGGTGCCCCCATGCGTGGCTGTCCCAATTAAAACCACACACCCAAGTGCTAGAATCCTTAAATCGCCCGCGCACTGGGGGTCCCACCCTCACAAAATCCCTCCGTACGACCATACATACGGCCCTTCCCAAAATAGAAATCCTAATTACTATGCAAGAGGATACAACCACTAACCTAACACTCGTTGATCCTAGATCGACTGACTTGATCTCTCGAAATATCCAAATCTCCTCTCAAACCTCTCGTAAACTCACTATGACAACAGGTACAAATGAGGTGGCATTATGGGCCCTACAACTATATATACTCCCTCTTTCCAAACTTCTGAACTCAATTACAGGAGCTTAGAGCATCCATTTTTCGATCCATATTCAGCCATGGGATTAGGATCTCGCCACCTACACAATCACATTCCCTAGGTCACCATCTGTCCTCAGCCCCTGGGGAGCCTTTTTCTCACATCATGCCTAGGTACACATGCTCATGTTCAAAATTATCGAATAAATGTTATATGTTCTTTATCTACAGATATTGTTCACATCAGGTATTTGGTTTTCATGTGTGTAGGTACTTTGTCATCGCTTATCAATGCAGCCCCTTCAGGTATATGCTCGACACTAGCATGTAATGATTCCCCCTAAATATCAATTGCATTTCCCAGTCACACCCTCCGACATTTTTTTGTAGGATCCTCACACCCGAATCTTCAAAACTATCACCTTCGTTGCATTTCAATTACTGTCACTCGGTAACATTCTCCCCCACATGATTTTTCCCATTCATAGTCCCCCTTGGCACTTTGACACTCATGCTGCTTTCACCCCCTAGGGATGGGAGTCCCGATAGTCTTATGCATTTCCAAGAATCAACCACATACTTCTTCTCCTCATTATGCTAGCCTTCCCAATGGACTCCCAAGATATCTCATCATGGGTTCACTTTGACTGCACCTCCGCAGTATCATTAACCTTCCATTTCATCCACAATCAGTTTGTCTATCTGCAAATTTCCCTCCATTCATTTACCTCATACAGAAACCCACCCATGGGCCCCCCACCCTCCACGAGTTTTTTCACGCAACTTGCGCCATCACAAGCCAAGCCATATTTCACTGGGGCACCCATTTCTGTATCTGCATGTTTATCCCAATCGATTCTTTATTCATTTGGTAATTGTAAAAAATCTTTGTTTCCAACATTTACTTAGATTTTTGTTATCACCCTTGACGACCTTCTTTTTTCTGGCAAAGAAACCCATGTAGCCCTTGGTTGGGGCATGCATTACCTTCTACTCTTGTTGACATCATCCATAAAACCTGAGTATCCCACCTTCCATGTACCTACGATCTCTGAGTTTGTCCACTTTGTCATGCCTCTGGCACAATTTAACCCACATCTAGTCGTCCCCCTGACGCTAGTTTCCGTTTCACGGTTGTTTCCACTCATACTTCACATATATCCCCAACCAAGGGCAATCATGAGTCTCAACACATATTGATTTTGTCCATGCACCTCATCAGTTCCTCATCTCATCCAGTGGATTTCATGAAGCCCTTTTCTTCTCAGAGTCGCGTCTCTTGTTTTGTCAACATCAACATAGTTTCCAAGAGGGAGACATTATGTTGACTCTCATTCCCTTTACAATGAGGAGTCTCAAACGACACAGAGAAAAACACTATTTTTCATTGTTTTCATTGACCCCCATAACATTCAACTTGAACCCTATCTCATGTTACGATAGGTCTTGCTTTGCGACTATTGCAGTTCTTTTTATATTTTCCGAAGACCTCTAAAATTTGTTGGGCTATCAATGCCCACGAATTATCGACACTTCTTACAGGTGTCATCACCTCTTTTTCAGAGTATGTTCACCATCAAAATTGTCCTCTTCCATCATCAAACCACCTCAGAGGGTGTTGTAGTTATCTACTTCAACATACTACTTCAATTACTGTCTTCCACATTTTGAGTTACCTGCCATGAGCATGGGGCATGCCTGCCTCGTTTGTACACAGTTTTATTTTTTCCACACCTAGCAAAAGGTTTGGGTCCCACAGGTTCCCCTCTCCCTCCAATGGGTCGCTCTTGCAATCCCTCTCAACACTCTTCCTTAGAATGGTACTCTCAGTAGAAGAAACAATGATGTATTTCCACTATACGTATGCTCCTAACCTCACACATCAGGGGGAATCTGTTATCACTAAAATTTCATCCACAAATGGTTACAAGAATCCAACATCTCCAAACACCTATTAGTTCATTCATGGCCCAAAAATGCATTTTCAAAGGGCACAAACTATATAATTGGTTATAAAATCAGCATGTGCTCAGAATATAAAGGAAGCATGTGCACGTGCGCCAGTCGAAAACGCAGGGAAAGCGCACATGAGCCCGATGCGCAAATGTGGACACAAAAATCCATGCACACATTAGAACGATGCATTAATGATTCTGGTCAGCCTCCCACCCACTTCTAGTTCATCTCCCAAGTTGATTTAACCCCCAAATCTGAGCTAAAACCAAGTGGGGGGCTGGTCAAAGACCTAAAGGTGCCCTAAAGGGACCCTTGTTCACACTAAAGATCGGTTGGATAATGCCTCAAAGCTTTGATATAAAAAAGAGGCCATGCATGCACTATATTTCTAAGAACCTATTTGTATTGTTATGTTTCCTCTATTATCCTACAAGGAACCTCTTTCCTCATTGGAGCATACAAGCACCATTTCATTGAGCTATTCACATAACCTCTTGAGTGAATGAGCTTTGGATTTCTTCACCATTTCCTTTTATTTTTCTATTTGTAAGAAAATATCTCTCATTGGGGGTTCAAGAGCCCTCCCTTGGAGGAAGAGGGGACCCATAAGTCTCCCTTTCTCTTTGGTGTTTTCCCACTAATACAATATATCCATTGGTGGCATGAATATTGGTCAATTGTTTGGTTAATTTTGGTTCCAATTCCCTTATGTGCTTTAGTTTAGTTTCTTTAATTGTTATTAGCTTAGTTGTTTGTTTATTTCTTGTGCTTGATATTTCTAACTCTTGCACTAACTCTTGTCATGTCCATCTAACCCAACTGGACTTGCAAGTGTCCCTCTTTTGCTCATTTAGGTGGAGAAAAGGATACAACACTATTCATTTCACCCTCGCAGTTCCATTAGGCCTCCATCTCATCCACCATTAGTTTTCCCATCTGCAGACTATCCTCCATTCATTTACCCAATACAAAAACCCACTGATGGGGCCCCCACCCTCCACCAATTCTCTTTCACAAACTTGTGCCCTAGATAGGCCAAGCCATCTTTCACTGGGACAACCATTTATGTATCTGTATACTCAACCCAAATTTTCTTTATTTTATTTGATAATTGTATAAAGCCTTTGTTTTCATCATATACATAGTGTTTTTAGTCGTCATCCTCGATGGCCTTCTTTTAACTTGGAAAATCAACCCATGTTGCCCTTGATTGGGGAATCCACCCTTTTTTCATATCAACATCGTTAACAAACCCCAAGTATCCCAATCCATGTACCCACAATCTCTAAGTTTTCTCACTTTGTTAGCCTCTGGCACAATTTAGCCCCATATCTACTCATCCCCCTGACACTAGATCCAGTTTTACAGTTGATGCCTATCATCCCTCAACACCCCAACCAAGGGAAGTCTTGAGTACCAAAACATATTGACTTCATTCATGTTTTTCATCAGTACCTAATATCATCTATTACTCAATGGATATCAAGAAGCCCTTTTGCTTCTTGACGTCGCATCTCCCTTCAAGTTGATATCAACACAGTTTCCAGAAGGGTGATAATATATTGACTACCATTACCTTTTCAATGAGGAGTCTCGAAAAACATAGAGATAATCATCATTGCTTTATGATTATGTTGACCCCCATAATATTCAACTTCAACAAACTCTCATGTTACAGTGGGTCTTACTATGCAACCATTGCATTTGTTTCATACCATTCAAAGACCTCTAAAGTTGTTAGGCCATCAATGCCTACGAGTCATCAACACTTCTTACAGTCATCCATTACTCACTTCAGAGCCAGTTCACCAGTCAGAACTGTCATCTACAGTTATCAACCGCCCTCAAGGGCGTTGCAGCTATCTACACCATCATACATCTTCATTTACAGTCCCACATTTTGGTTTCATGACACAAGCATGGGGCATGCCCGCCTCATTTTTATACATATTTTATTTTTTCTCCTAGAGAAAGGTTTGGTTCCCACAATTTTTCCCTCTCCCTCCGGTGGATATCTCTTGCAGTTCCTCTCTTCACTCTTCCTTACAATGGCATTCTCAACAAAAGAAACATTGATGTATTTCGGTTATACGTATGCTCCTAACCTCACACATAAGAGGGCATATGTTATCACTGAAAAATTGACCGCATCATTGCACACAATGGTTGAAGAAAGA
Organism: Picea sitchensis; assembly: GCA_010110895.2. Taxonomy (NCBI): domain Eukaryota; kingdom Viridiplantae; phylum Streptophyta; class Pinopsida; order Pinales; family Pinaceae; genus Picea; species Picea sitchensis. The sequence continues at coordinate 72,552 of SNQJ01S0096552.1, read as the reverse complement.
CATCAATTCCAGCAACAATTAGTCCGCCTACAACAACAAAATCCATTAAAAAGGAAAAAAACTATACACTTGGTTCAAAAATTAAAGTGTGAAAATTCACCAAAGGAAGCACGTGCACAATGCACAAAATGCACAGGCTAACACAACCCTCAACACGCACTATGCGCAATATGCGTGACTGTCTATGAGAAAATCCGCACACTTCTCATACACGACGCATTTATGAATCTTGTCAGCCTCTCAACCACTTCTAGTCTGACTCCCAACACAATTTGACACTCAGATCTGAGCGAAATCTAGCTTGGAGGCTGGTCAAGGGATAGGAAGTGCCCTAAAAGGCCCCTTGTTCACAGTATGAACTATTTGTATATTTCCATGAATGGACACTATAATTATGTGCCATGGGTGTGCTATAAAAATAATAACTTCAAGGTATTGTTATGCTGCAAGAATTCTTCTTGGAGAATCCTCTTTTCTCTTTGAATCATTCAAGCACTATAGCAAGGGCCATTCCACTCACCTCTTGAAAGGATTGGCATTGTATTTATTCACCATTGTCATTTTCCATTGTATGAAGAGAATATATCTATATTAGGGAGCTCAATATCCCTCCCAAGGAGGAAGAGGGGATTCATAAGTCCCTAGATTTCTCTAAGGTGTTAGTCTATTAATATATTGATCCATTGGTAGCTATATGATGGTCGTTTTTTGCTTTTCATGGTTCTAGTTCTTGCAAGCTTCACTAACATTTATTTCCCTTTGTTTTTTTAGTTTTATTTCTTTGTTTCATGCGTATTTGGTTATATAATCATCTCAAAAACCTCTGTCTTGTTTAGCTGACTTAACTAAGAAGGTAAGTGTTGTGTTTTTTCTCACCCATGTGGAAAAACCAACACAACAAAGAGATCATCCAGATTTCTTCTTTGGGCTTCATTGACTATGTAGATATTTTAGTGGCAATATTTATCTTTCATTTGTGGTTGAGTTTCAATGGTGGGGGATGAGTTATCTATTGAAAGGAGGTCGACTAGATTAGGAGGGATGAATTTGTCAGTATTGGGAGAGTTCATGAATTGTGGGGGCCAAAATACTCATACGTCGGGTGCACCCTTGTTTGCTGAAGAAAAATTCTAAGTGTTGGGTGCATTTCTATCTCTATCACAACCTTATTTCAGTCAAGGAACCGAGTTGTTGAAGATAATATCAAGCTGGGAGTTTTATATAGTAAGATTCAAGAAGATAAATTGCTTGGGGATTGAATCTTCTCTTTCTGGGAACCTTTGTGATTGTTGGGCACTCATCTTAGTTCTATTCATATTCTCTATAGTGTTGGGTTGTTTTTGCTATTCTGGCCAATTCTAGGGAGGGTGGGATGAGTTGTTACCTTGTGGGGGCGAATTTCTCTATTTCTAGGCGATTTATTTTACATCACAGAAAACATTTGTTGTGGGTTTTATCTGTTGGAGATGTGGACGCATTTGGAAGTTGTTTACAACCTCGTTTGCCTCAATGATTGTGGATATTTTTCCTTCAAAAGGCTGTAACAGGTTCTGCATTTGGTTGTTGTACTGTTTGTTGCTTATTAACTAAGTATCAACTATTGCTAGTGTACCTACAGTTTTGTTATGGTTTGTTTAAATATTTGAAATAGTGTTATGAGAAAGAAATCATTTGTTGTCTTTTCCAAGTATCTTTTTGTACTGTTATATGTGGGAAGGTTACCTTTGCAAAGAATATACAAGATTGCATCTACAGTATTTTGTGAGTAAAATGTTTGAAGAAATACCTCAGAGACAAAACTTAAACAAAACATAGAAATTTTGGTGGGAATTTTGAGCATCTCCAAGAGGGGTATTTTACAGTGGTATCAGAGAATGTTCCTTTGTAGTTGTGGACTTTGAGGGACACTTATAATCAGATTTATGAGACCATAAGATAAGCAGAGCATTACCTACAAAAGACGTAGGGGAAGAACACCAGATCCCCCTGTGTGGGAAGAAAAAGAAGTGGTTAGAGAAGAAGAAACATGAAAGGCAACACCATCTATCATGCTTAATGTAAAAGGAACTATGGGGGAAGAAGATGATGCCAGGATCAACAATTTGTTTAATATTTTGAATGATTTGGCCAAGGTTCAAAAGGTCATGATGGACCTTATGGGGCAGCTAGCTAAGAATTCCTTGGAGGGCCCAACGAAGCAGAACCAAAATGGTGATGGGGGATCAAACAATGCAGAGGGTATCCATTCATGCACTACCATGCAGATCCACCCCCACTTGTACACCAAATCTCCCAGACCTATGCCTTAATTTTTGGGGAATGACGTCGTAGATCCATTGATGCAAGTTGATCAAGATGATCCCTATAGGGAATATTTAGAGGAGTATAAGAGGCTAGGAGATGATTTCCACTCATCCATGTCTTTTGTAGAGTTCTAAAATATGAAGAGAAGAAACCAACCGAGAGGGCCCATGAGGGCCATGACACAAAACTTTAAGTTGCAGCATACCCTTGAGAAGGTCGCCATTCCAAACTTTGACAGGAGCTCTAAATGCTCCATGAGATCATGGGTGCAAAAGCTTGACACTTACTTCTAGTTGCACCAGATGAAAGAGATAGATTCCATTAAGTTGGCCACCTTGCAGTTGGATGGTGAGGCCCATGAATGGTGGTACCATGGGTTAGTCACCTTGGGACATGTCGAGGTCACTTCCTACCTGGAATTCACACAGAGGCTCATYGAGAGATTTGAGAGGAAGGATATGAAGCTTCACTTCAGAGAGTTGGCTCAAACCAAGTAGACAGGTAGCCCATAGGCTTATATATATGATTTTTATAGGGTTGTTTTGATGGTGAAAGACATTTCATAGGCCCGTTTGGTGATGTTGTTTGTTGAGGGGCTATTTGAGCCTCTGCGAGGATGGGTCAAGGCTTACAAGCCTACCTATTTATAGGATGAAGTCATCAAAGCTCGTGACATGAAAGATGCAATACCTAAAATTTGGTTTATGCTCAAACCCACTTTTACCCCAAATACTAGGGAGACTAGACCACCTTAGAAATATTGGGCTGAAAATCCCAAATTGGATGAAGAGACCAGGAGTGAATTGAGGAAAAAATGTGTATCAACTGTCAGGAACTATGGGTACTAGGACACATATGCATTGGGAAGTAAAAAACATGCAAGGCCCATCACATTGAGGTATACTCTGACATTGACAATGATGAGGATGAGAGGTGGAGTAGGCACAGGACCAGGGACATCCAACATCATGAGAGGAGTCTTCACAGGCTGGGGCTAAGGGCCTAGTCATGGCTTCGATGTCAGGATTTCTGAGATATCATACCTTCAGGGTTAGGGGTGTCCTACAAGAGCACAAGGTGAAAATTTTGATTGATGGGGGGGCATCTCATAACTTCATTGATGTTAACATGATCGAGAGGAGAGGAATTTTGATAGAGGAATTCAATGGGTTCACAGTAGTCATACTAGGAGGCCACCAGATGAGTTGCACCAAGTGGATTCCCAATCTCACAATAACCATGGGAAACTACTCAATGACAGATAATTTCTTCATGGTGGACATACCAGACACCAATGTAGTGTTGGGCATTCAATGAATTTACTCTATTGGGAGATACACTACTGATCAGAGGACCATGGAGATGGAGTTCATAGGTCTGGATGTCAAGAAAGTGGTCCTACGATTCATGCACCAGTACCCACCGATGATTATGTCATCGCACACCATGGATGAAGTCATGAGGCATGGTGATATAGAGTGGGTTGTAGAGTGTTGTATTTCTGACAGAGAACCACCAGACCATTTGCAACAACTTCCAAAGGACTTACATGTATTACTCTGAAAACATCAATAGTATTTAGTGACATTCCTCATGGAATTCCACTTGATAGAGGGTTTGATCATATCATAGAGTTATAAGAGGGGTTCCAAGCAGTTATCACAAACCCCTATCAACACCCTAAAGTTTACAAGGACGTAATTGAAAAAACCATCAAAGAATTGTTGAAAATGGGCCACATCCGCCCTAGTTCCAGCCTGTTTGCCTCTTCTGTTGTCTTAGTCAAGAAGAAGGATGGTACTCTACGGATTTGTATTGACTACATGACTCTAAACAATAAAACGATCAAGAATCGATACCCCATACCTAGGATCGATGAATTAATGAATGAGATCAGGGGAGCTAAATTTTTATCAAATATTGATCTTTGATCAAGGTACCATCATATTAAGGTACAAGAGCAGGACGTACCTAAGACAACCTTTCAATGCCACTATGGGAATTATGAGATTTTGGTCATGCCACTTGAGATAACTAACGCCCCTGCCACTTTCCAGTCATGGATGAATCATGTGTTCAATAAGCAGTTGAGGAAGTTCTTATTGGTCTTCTTTGATGACATCCTCATATACAACAAAACATGGGAAGACCATTTGCAACATCTTGATGAGGTACTTGGTATTATAGAGAGTCAACAATTGTATTCAAAGGAATTCAAGTGGGAGTTTGGTATGACAAAGATGCTCTACTTGGGGCAAATGATTGGGGTGAATGGGGTACAGGTGCACCAAGAAAATATCAGGGTGATCATTGAGTGGCCAACCCCTAGGAATGTGATAGAAATAAATATTTTCCATGGTCTCTTCACTTACTACAATAAAATTTTTAAAGGATTCTCAGATTTGACAGCGCCACTGACTGATCTCACCAAAAAGGGGGATTTCGTTTGGATAGAGGAGGCCCAGGAGAATTTCAAGAAAATGAAGCATGTGATGAGTGAATTCCCTGTTTTAGCACTCCCCAATTTCTCTTAGCCCTTTTTCTTTGAGTTTTATGCTTCGGGAATGATGATAGGAGTTGTATTGATGGAACTTTTTTTCCTCGGGAAACGTGTCGCATTTGTTCCTCGTTTTTCATGTTGCCTCGATTTTCATGTCCATTGTTGGGTGGTTTTTTGGCACATGGTTTTTTCCAATGGTTTTCTATTTTTGGTTAAGAAATTAGGCTTGTTGACTAATCCAGGTCATTCAGTTAGGGTTTTGGATGCCGCTAGCTCCTATATGTATATTGTATTGTAAACAATGTATCACAATGAATGAATATAGAATATGTTAGTTTTCCCGGTTTGGGTTTCCAGGGGGAAATTTTTGGTTAAGGAATTAGGGTTGTTGACTAATCCAGGTCATTGGGTTAGGGTTTTGGATGTCGTTGGCTCCTATATGCATATTGTTTTGTAAAAAATGTATTACAATGAATGAATATAGAATATGTTGGTTTTCCCAGTGCGGGTTTCCAGGTGAAAAATCTCTGTGTAATGTTTCATGAGATGGTACATCATCTAAATTTATTATTTTTCCTTCTCTCAATACTTATAAAAATAAATAAATAAAACAACGTTTTTTCCACATTCTCAAATGTACAACTACAAATAAAACAATAAGAACAATTATCTTTTGAAGGAACAAATGAAAAAAAGTTAAAAATTATGTTTCTACGGAGAATATCTCCCATAATCTAGCTTCATTTCTAACTGGAATCACATCATTCCGACATCATATGAGAGAGTTATGCCTAAAAGAGTAATTATTAGTCCACAATAGAAATTGTTGAAACAATTATCATTTAGGTGGCTTCCTCACATATTTGACCTAGCAATTGAATGTTTATATAAAACTTTTTTCTAGGGGAGATATACATTGTGTTATCACTAGGAATCACCTTCAGATTGCATGGAAGGAAAGCCCAATACCCATCATGTTATATGTGAATGTAAGAGTGTTTTAAAGGGTCAAATGGAAAAAGACTAAAAATGATAATGTTCCAACTCAAAAAACAGGGCTAGCATGCACCAGCAATCAAGGTCTTGGCTAAATTCAATCAGCAACTTGGGAGTAAGTATGAATAGAGGGAAGACTTGAATAAGAGGAATGTAGGGGCTACTGTAAACATCAGGTCTACAAAATCCTAAGGAATAAAGTTTCTTAACACAATATCTTCTTGAACTCAAAAACTAGGGAAGCTAAATAAACATCATGATAATATAATGATCAAACATCCACCATAACGTCACCACAATCATTCATGTGAATCATTCCAAGCATGAACATTTAGCATCATAAGCAAATAAGTTGAAAGAGAAGCTGATTTCTATTAGCCAAAATGTCTTAATTCCAGTACATAGCTAGATCACAGTCACTTCATCAAAATATTACAGTCTAAGGGAGCCTTTCTCAACCATCCGAACCTACCAAAGCAATTTATCTATCTATTTATAACAAAAGGGAGGCAACAACTGGAGGTATGATTTGTCCTCCTTCCCTTGAAAATATCTAAACATTTATTTGATCTAACAACTTATTTAACAACCTATGCTATAAAGAAGGAAAATGTTGGTGACTAATCCAACCAAGCTTCAAATTGATTTGATTCTCTTTTTCTGCACAACTCTTGTTTTGCCATGTGTCTTTTAGGAGCATGTGGTTATCCTCATGATGCCAGTTGTTGTTTCTACAATCTTCTCCATCATCAACTATCCAAAAATTTGTTAGCTTATCCCTCCTGAATAATCGATGTTTGTTGGTAGCTTCTTTAGATAACAGTCTGAGTAGCGTATTTCACAACTAGGCAAGTAGAAAAGGTAGCGCATTTAGGTAGCACCACTGTGATGTGTATGTGTGCCAACCTTTGTTCTCTGTGAAATATTATATAGCGCCTTTACGTAGCACCATTGTGATGTGCCTATCTGAAGGCTTATTCTCTGCCAGATATTAGGTAGCGCCACTTATGTTGCGTCTGTGTACAGGTTTAGGTAGCACTGTAAAAAAACGCAACGCCTCCAATATTGAGTATGTGTAGAGAAAATAGTGGCCTTGCATAATGTCAAAACCATTATATTTAGGTGACTTGGAAGTACTGTAGGTAGTGCACTTTACCACTGAGGGAGTTAGCACTTCACAAAATCCCAAAACTATGATAGTTAAATGCTTAGAATCCTGTATAGATGGCAGAGGTAATATTTGAAAAGAAGTTTACCCTCTCAAAAAGGAAACATCCTCAAAAATGGGGCTCACCTTTCATCAACTATTTTGTTACCTTGACACTTAACCTCACACTCTTTCTGGTAGAAGGAGGATCTTCATTTGGCATAGCAGGCTTCTTCTTCTTAACAATGACTAGATTTTTCAGTGGGGTTGTGCTCTCCTTGACTGCTGATGTCTCTTTCTCAATGGAAGCTTCAACCAATACCTGCAAGTTTCTTTGAGCTACTTCATCTTGAAAATGCTACAACTTTGCCTTAAGTTTCCTATTCTGAGATTGAAAACCTCTATTCTGCCTATAAAGGTTTTGGAGTTGCTTGTGAAGGGGATGGGAATTTTGTGCTACAAACCTTGCCAAGTCAAGGGTATGTTTGTATCCATCCATGAGATCTTTCATTTTCACCCTATCAAACATGGCCTCTGTTTTCAACTGAACCGCCTTTTTTCTTGCATCTCTAAGTTGCCTGATAAGTCTTTAGAAGGTCTGATTGTCAGGAGGAGCAGTGACATGCACAGTATCGATAGGTTTTTTCTCATTCTCCTCTTCCACCTACATGGAAAGTGCCTTGTCTACCTCATCAGGTTTCTTGGTGGCTTTGCTTTTACCCTTCATCCTTTGCATAAGGATTTCTTCTTTTCTCTCCTCAAACTTTTCAATGCCTTTACTCTTCTTCCTTTGCACAGGGGTTTCTGGTATGGACTATTCTTCAACAACTTCCCTAGGAATTGATGACCCTGTGAAAGGTATTTTACCCTTGATTTTGACTACTGGAGGAGAAGAGGGGAAGAGTAGCTTCTTCTCTTTCTTGGGTGTAGCTTTAGTAGAAGAAGGAACCTATTCTAACCCTGGTGGAGGAGGTGGTGAAAAATATATTTGTGGGGAAGGACAAGATTCCTCCTCATCTCCTATGACCTGCTTGATGACCTCTGAAACTTGAACAGGGGCTATTCCCTTTCTCTTCCTATTTCTCCCTACTTTAATAACACTCGTGGGTGATAAAGGACTTGCATTCTCTGATTGAGGAATTGATGCTAGACCCAACTTGAAATGAGAATTAACAACAAAATGCTCCCATGAAATCTCTTTCTTACCCAATTCCTCAGAGACTAGCATTCTGATCAATCCAGAGTGGAAAAGGATAGAATGCACATCCTTAGATTTGGATTGTATCATGTCTGACATATTATCTATGCTCCTTAACAAGTAATAGGGAATATTCATCTCAAACCAGTAAAATGTAGCAAAAGCCTTATATGTTACTGGTACGATGTGTTAAATCTCCCTTCACATGTAAAATATCTCTGGATGATCTTCAAAATTTTATCAAACTGTTTAATCAATTGACTCCTTGGCATAATTTTAGACAAACAACTGGCCTGATGTTCAGGTTTAAAGAGATCTTTAGCATAGGATGAACTCAAATCCATGGCTTTGAACCACTTTTCACATGTAATGGGGATTCCTGTTGCAACTGAGATAGAGGCTTCAGTCACCTAAAATTCCAAATCCCCAACCTTGGTTCTTCTGCCATCAAAATGTGATGCATTCCTTTGGTGCTGCTTGAAATCGTGCCACCTGACCAATTGCTTGCATTACATCTGGTATAGATGCTATCACATATAATAGGTTGCCAATCATTGACCTGTATTGCCACTGATCTGTAGACTTTGAATCATCATATTTTCTCAACTTACAACTGGTTTGCATGGGAGTGATAACTGCTTTGCAATCTTCCATTCCGAACCTCTTTAGCATTTCTATGATATACTTGGTTTGAGAAATAAAAATTCCTTGGTTTCTTTGACGTATCTAAAGTCCTATAAACAAGGATAGTTCTCCAAGTAACAAAATTTCAAATTCATTTTGCATGTCTTTTGCAAATTTATGGCTTAACCTGTCATTATCACTACCAAAAATAATATCAACAACATAAACTTCAATTAATAAAATATTACTTTGACTTACCTTGATGTAGAGGTTGTTGTCTGCACTTCCTTTTCTGAAACCTGCTTGTTGCAAATACTTATCCAATATGTAGTACCATGCCCTAGAAGCATGTTTTAGACCATACAAGGCCTTCTTTAATTTACATAGATAGTCTATGTTCTCTGACAACTAAAATCCTTATGGTTGTTCAATGTAGACTTCTTCTTTAAGTTCCCCATTCAGAAAAGTTGATTTTACGTCCATCTGATATACTTTAACATTTTTGGAGCATGCATAAGCTAAAAGTAAACATATTGTTTCCATTCTGGCAACTGGGGCAAATGTCTCTTCAAATTCGATTCCTTCAATCTATGCATATCATTTACATACCAATCTATATTTGTTCCTTGTAACCTGTCCATCTTCATTCAATTTATTCCTGAAAACCCATTTTGTGCCAATCACATTCTTATTCTTTGGTCTTGGAACCAATTCCCAAATGTCATTTTTCTCTATTTGATCCAATTCTTCATCCATGGCCATATTCCAAAATTCATCCTTGTTGGCTTCTTCAAAACAGTTTGGCTCAATTGTAGATAAGAGTGCTAGGTGTGTTTGTTCTGGTGAACAGATTTTTCTTCTAGTCTCAACTCCTGCATATTTGTTTCCAATAATCTGATCTGAAGGATGATTCTTTTGTACTAGTTTCCTAGGTGTCTTTGGAGATAATTTTTGAACTTGCACTTCTGCTTCTATCGGATTCTCTTCATCTTCATCTTCCTCTTCTATGTCTTTTTCATCTTCTTCTTCGAAAAGTTGTTCGGTTGATTTGTTTTCTTCTTCCTTTGATTCTGGTCTACCTGTATCATCAATTGTTACATTGATTCTTTCCACAACTTTGTTCAATCTTAGATTGTAACACTTGTATTCTTTCCTTGTAATTGAGTAACAAACAAGTATTCATTTTTCCACATGAGAGTCAAACTTTCCCATTCTACCATCTTCTCTTTTGATGTAGCATTTTCTTCAAAAAACTCTGAAGTGCTTCACATTTGTTGGTCTTCCTTTCCATAGCTCGTAGGGCATTTTATCAGTCTTGTTTCTGAGCATTACTTTGTTTTGAATGTGAACTATTGTATGCACTGCCTGTGTCCAAAATATATCTATCAATTTGGAATCCATTAGAATTGTTCGAGCCATTTCATGTACTATCTTGTTCTTTCTTTCAACAACCCCATTCTATAAAGGTGTCCTAGCAATGGAGAATTTCCTTTTTATTCCATGACTACTATAGTAGTCCATAAATTCCTTTGAAGTGAACTCTCCTCCATTATCATATCTCAAGCATTTGATTCTTGAATCCATCTCATTTTCAACCATTTCCTTGTAGATCTTGAAGTTTTCAAAATCTTCTGACTCATTCTTGAGAAAGCAAACTGCAGTCATTCTTCTATAATCATCAACTAATTGTTAAATTTTAAATTAAAATAAAGTACCAAGGCAAGTGTTTCTCTTCCCTAGGCGCCTAAGGGGAGAAATTGCCGAATGTGGGTCTTGTTATCGCACGGTTTGTAGGAAAGGTCTAAAAAGATTGAGTCAGGGCTTGAAACCGGCGTAACAGGAGCTTCCCCACCCACTGTCACCTCGATGGGGGCTCTTTCTATTTAGGAGGGCTAGTCCAAGGGAGACGTCCCTAAGGCAATCTGGGTAAAAGAAAGGCAAAGGGGTAATGGACTAAGTCAAAGATATTCCCTTCCACA
>SNQJ01S0096552.1:44547-61794 GCA_010110895.2 Picea sitchensis | reverse complement strand
ATCTCTCACCTTTTAATCCCTTTGTTGTAGTTGGTACAACTATATCAGTATGCAAAATTTCCAATGGTCTTGTTGTTGAATATTCCTTTGATTTGAACCTGGTCTTTGTTTTCTTTCCTTGTTGACAATGCTTTCATAAAGTGTTGGTTGGTTTCGTGATCTGGGGCATTTCTCCGACTACTTCTCTTTTGCTGACTTTGACAAGGTTATCAAAATGCATATGACCCATTCTTTGTGCCATAGCCAACTTTCATCTTCCTTTCCTAGACAACACTTTTCATTTCCAATTTCACTTAACACATATATGTTGTTTGAAGTTCTTGCAGCTGTACCGACCAATTTCCTTGAACACTCTCTTCTTATCTCACACTTTTGTGAATCGAAAGTAAATTTATGACCTTGGTCACACATTTGACTCACACTTAGAATATTGTGTTTCATATCTTCTACAAGTAGAACATTTTGTGCTTTTTATTCTTGTTCCCAATTCAGACTATGCCTTCTCCAATGTTTTTGGCTGAATTATCATTTTCGAAGGAGACTGATCCATTTCTTTCCTTTCGCAATGTAATAAATTTGTCTCTATCACATGTCATGTGTTTTGAACACCCACTGTCAACATACCAACCATGTTTCTTATGCTTAGCTTGTAGAGCGACTGTGCATTCTTCATTGCTATACTGATATTGATTTCTTATCCATGTCGTTTTCTGAGGTTCTTGTCTGTGACTGTTTTTATTCTGTTGAGGTTCTTAAGGAGGGACTATCATTCTACAATTTTTGGCCATGTGTCCAAAATTGTTACATTTGTAACATTCCACTTCAGTGCTCAAAGATTCAAACCTGTTGTAACTTCTTCTTTGTGTTTCACTAGGTCTTCTTGAATAAACCCTTTGTGTATGACTCTCAAAGTTGTTAATGTTCCTATTTTTATCTCTGTAATTCACAGATTTATGTCCAAAATTACTACATGCATAACATAAACCAAAAAATGTAGTTTGATACCTAGGAGTTGAAGATATTCTAAAAGAAGGTTTTCTTATGAATCCTTCTTCTTCTTGAGGCCTATCTGTCTGTTGTTGATTCTAAAATATGAATCTTCTCGGTGGAGGAGTGTCCCTGTAATCTTCCTTGTACATCTTCCTATCCCCTTTGATTGGTGCTGCATAGATTTTTGGATTTGTTTCTTGCTCTGTTGTTTTGGATCTTGATCCATTTTCTATCTGATTGTATCCAAGTCCAAACTTATCACGATGATATTTTTGACTACTGATAATGTCATCCAGAACTTTTGAGCTATTCTGCATATTTTTCTTTTGAATATCCTTTCTTAGTGTGACAATCTTTGCTTCCAAGTTTGCAATGATCTTGTCCTTTTCTTCTAGTTGTTCTTTGAGTGATTCTTCAATTCTTTTATCTTCTTCTATTTGAACCTTCAATCTTGTGATCATTTTTTCTAGTTCTCGAGTGTCTTTTTTCTTGTCTAGTTATGCTTGTAGTTTCTTATTTTTCTTCTTTTCTCTTCTGATAAATTCGATGACACACATTAATTCTTCTCGATAGTCAACTTATGCCTTTTCAATTTCGTCTTCGACTTCTTCATATCCTTCTTCGACTTCTTCATATTCTTCTTCGGAGTCTTCTTTGTCAGAATCTTTTATTTCCATGAATAGAACTATTCATGTCTCACTGTCACTGATTTCATATTCATCTGATGATGAGATGTCTTCTTTGATGCATAAGTTTTTCTTGAAATATTTCTTTGTATTTCTTTTTGACTTTATATCTGTGTTTTCCTTTTGAGTAACCTTCATCATTTCTCTTTTTCTTATGAGGAAAATTTTTAGCAATGACCAATACCATCACAATTAAAACAAATTAAAAGAAGCTTACCTCTATACCTACCATTGGTTCCATTGTTCAGTCTTTTGACAAAGTTGTCCACTTTTTCATCATCTTCCGAGACGTCGTTGCTGCTGCTATATTCTTATTGTTCCTTTTTCTTTTGCTTTGATCTTTTGAATGCTTTGAAGGTTGCTTCTTTTACATCTGGATTTTCCTGTTCAGTTCTCATTTCATATGCTGTGAAGATTCCATGCACTTCGTCCATGCTTATTGAGTTCAAATATGATATTTATTCTAGTGATGATATATTAGGGTTGAATCTCATAGGAAGATATCTTAGTACCTTTTGAACAATTACAGATTCTTTGATTTCTTCTCCCAATCCTATGATTCCATTCACTGTTTCGTCAACTCTTAAGAAGTAGGCTGCAATATTCTCATCTTCCTTCATTTTTAGTTGTTCGAACTGACCTATGTAAGTTTGAAGTTTTGCTACTTTGACTTTTGTATCTCCTTCATAAATATTTTGAAGCTTGTCCCAAATCCCTTTGGGGGATTTACAATGTGCAACTTTGGTGAATATTGTTTCACTGAGACCATTCAAAAGTGCATTTTTAGATTTTGAATTATTCTGATCAAGTTTCACTGCTTTGTCATTTGTTGGTGGAACTGTTGGTATTCTGTATCCATCTACAATTGATTTCCAAATTTCAAACCCCTGTGCTTGTATATATGTCTTCATCCTTATGCTCCAAAAAGCATACTTTTGTCCATCAAAGTGTGGTATTCCATTTTTATATGAGTTTGTGTTCTCCATGATCTACCTTTCAGTGGTTAAACTAATTTCTGAAGGAACCTGCTCTGATATCAATTGTTGGATTACTGGGAGGGGGGGTGAATCAGTAATAGCGTAATAATAATCCATTTTCTCCAAATAATCCAAGTGTTATATCAATCTAGAATTATTATCCAATAATGAGCAATAAGAAATGAACAATCACACACATACACAGTACACCAGTGTTTTACATGGAAACCTAAATTGGGAGAAAACCACGGAATGATTTATCTTATATGTATTGAAGAATTACATTCATTGGAAGCACCAACTTCCTTTGTTTTCCAGCTGCAACTGGAAGGAGGCTCCAACCCCCTAGTTTCTCAGGCTACAACCTGAGGGAATTTCAAACTCCCCAATTCTCTGCATACAACTAGAAGGAGGCTACAACCCCCTATGTTCTCCGACTACAACCGGAAGGTGGCTACAACCACATGTCCTTACTCCGTCCAACTGCCCTGAAGTAGAAGTAGAATGATGGAACCATTGTCACACTATTACTGTGAGATATACCATTGTAAACATGAACCAATAAACCTAAGCCATGCAACAACCATGCATCAACCTATACATCAACCTGTAATCAACATGTACCATAAACAAGTGCATCAACCATGCACCAACCTATACCAAACAATCTGTAGTCAATCTATACCATAAACAAGTGCAACCAACCATGTACCAAGTATGTACCAATCATGTGTCAAGTACTCATCAATATGTACCAACTGATGCGTGTTATATATGCACAAAAAACCACAGTAAAAACCCTCAATTAAATTGTCAACCCAGGGTAAGTAAACTTAGAGTTGTAGCAAAATATATGCCAAAGGTAGAAGGGCTGGTAGGAGTACAATCTAACTAAGGAAGGCATCTATCTAAGGCTAATCTACTCAATAAAAACTATCTAATGAGAAAACCCTACTAAGCAAAATGAAACTAGGTAACCTAAGTACTTTTGGGCCAAGGGTCGATGGATAGTGCCTAGGAAAGAAAATGAAAACTCTATGTAAAGAAAACTAGTTTAACGATAAGAAAAACTACTAAGCATAATAAGCAAATGACAAAAGCAAACTTATTTAACTTGCCAACCTACATTCAATGAGAAACTACCCTGTGAAAGCAAATAAATAAGCAAGTAAGCAAAAGCACCTATCTAACCTATTAAAGCAAATAGAGAAGTAAGCAAAGACACCTAACTAGCCTACTAAAGAAAAAGAAAAGTAACCAAAGGCACCTAACTAACCTACTAAAGCAAAAGACAAGTAAGCAAAGGCAACTAACTACTCCAAGTAAGACTTCTCATTGAACAACTATCTAGCCTAAGAGACAAGTGAACTAAATGCCTAATGCAAAACTATTTCTAATACGTGAAAGGAAATATAAATGCTCAATGCAATGCATGAAAGGAAATCTATTCTATTGAAAGCAAGAAGAACTACCAACTAATGCTTAATATATAATAAGAAAACTACTATCTAATCTATCAAAGCAAAGTCTATCTATCCTACAGCAGCAATTAAACTTTATTCTAACCTAAGAAAGCAAGAAACTATATCTATGAAAGCAAGAAAACTATCTTTTAACCTATGACAATTCAAATATAATGTTGGTGGTTGTATGAATGTCTTCAGTGTTAGATGATATCTCAATGGCACTTGACAAAAAAGGATAATTCCAGTGGTATGAGCTCAACACTAATGTCAATGGCAAAGTGAAAGGTATGGATTAAACAATCCAATGAGAGTTTAGCCATGACAAAACAATGTTAAATACCCTGCATATTCATATATGAACCATYAACAACATAACGAGATCATCATTTATACTTCTATACTACATAAGAAAAACTAGATTCAACCATTAACTAAGAAATTCAATTGCATTTTAATCCTAGGAAAGGAAATTACATAAATGAAACTATACTACATCTATTCTAACAATTCAAACTACAAGAAACAAATGCTTAAAAACATAAATTAAAAGTAAACTAACAATTACATTAACCAACAACCAGCTAAGACAATTCTACATAAAAATGAAATAAGCAAGCTATGATTAAAAACCGAAATCAATTATATCCATCCATCAAACCCTTGTCAAAGAAAACCCAATTAAAAACTGTGTTCTATTCTAACTAAAACTTCGTTTTAAACTTGATTCTACAATTATAAATGAAAACGTAATCTAATATCTAACTACACATGGGGTTAGTCTAGGGATCTGCAGATCTGTTCCTAACTACAAGATCAATTCATGTTAGCACAAGCCTTCATACTAACTTGCAAAAGAGAGTTAAATTAATTTAAACTACAACAACAAGTTAAATAACAAAAGAAAAATGCATGTACAGGAAATAAAGAGAGACAACTAAACTACAAAAATGCATAAAGAAAATAAAGAAAAGTTACCAAACTGTTGGTGGGCCCCCCAGCAAGTCGTGGTCACTCTTTAGAAGCACACCACGAGCTTAACAAGGCAAATCCACCATTAAAGCTTAAAAACGCAGTTCTGGCACAATTCTGGCAATGTAAAATATCAAAACAAAGAAAAAAACGAATTTGTCTCTAATACACCAGTTATTCTCCTTGGTTAACAATCTTATGATCATCCTAGCAGTATTTATAAGCTTACAGACCAAGTGGTCGACCACAGGAGGGTCTAACCACTTCTAATTTCGGCAAATTACAATAAATGATGTCCTAACTGACAAAACGGAGCAAGCCAATAATCGCCTTCTTTGGAAAACTGAAATCGAGTTGTCTTGAGCTTAGTAGTTGGAGGGGGTGATCATAAAGAAAACCCATGTGCCCGATTTGTCCATCACTGGCCGCCAATGCCATAACCGCCAACTCGCCTTGCATTTTTGTGCAATACTGGGTGTTGGAACGAGTG
Source organism: Picea sitchensis (assembly GCA_010110895.2). Lineage (NCBI taxonomy): Eukaryota > Viridiplantae > Streptophyta > Pinopsida > Pinales > Pinaceae > Picea > Picea sitchensis. The sequence goes on along the minus strand of SNQJ01S0096552.1, from coordinate 56,216 downwards.
TCGGATAGGGTACCGGAATGAGTGCTGGAACAAGTGTCAGATCAAGTGTAGGAACTAGAAACATGGTGCATTTTTCCCTGTAACAGCAGAAAAACATGAATTAACTCTTGGAAATCATAGAACGTGATGAATTGAACTTGATTTAATCATTAAACATGAATTACACATACCTTATGCCGATCATACCATTTTATCATCAAATTCTCCAAAAAGATCCTTCAAAAGATGAAAAACACATATATACATATGGAAAAAGTGTATAATAACCCTCATGAAAATGATCATATCTCGGGCCCAACATTACCCCCACACCTAAGATTTTGCAGGTCCCACTGCAAACAAAAAGAAATTGCCCTTCATGACTAAACTTGTGAAGGAGGGGGTGGATTAGATTTAAAAGATTCTCCCTCTTGCCCAGGGAATTTTGACTTAGGATTTTTGTGGTGTTTCAATGGAATCCAAAGACTATTATTGGTGGCAGTAATATTATCAACCTAATGTTGTAGAGAATTCATCTTGGCTTGTAGGACAATGTTATCATGGCGTAAATGACAACTTAGTGTTTCATGCTCCCTAAGTTTGAACTGGAGGGTTTGGAGTTTTTGGAGGTTGTTGATGACATGTGAGGAAGCCTTGAGATGTATATTATACCCTCTATCTCTTAAACCATGCAGAACAACAATTTTACCTCTGCAATAATTAGTTCCAAAAGTGACTTCCCATAAGTGCAACAATTCTGGCCTGGCGAACTTGTGAAAAATAGGTATCAAAGTGACACCTATAACTACAAGTTAGTAAAAACTATGTAAAAACTGAGAGAGGTTTTTGTTTTTGAATATTTTCTTGATAAAAAACTCTCTTGGTTTTCAAAATTTTACTTTCAGTTGTTAGGAAAACACACCAAGAAAACATGACTAAAACAGGAAAAACAAAGTGTTTTATTTTCTAAAAAACTAGGCCTCTAAGAGATTTGAATATATCCAAAACCATAATGTATATTTATAAAATGAGAGAGGTTATTGTTTTTTAATATTTCCTTGATAAAAACCTCTCTTTGTTTTCAAAAATTCATTACCTGTTATTAGGAAAACACAAAAACAAAATATGACTACAACAGGAAAAAAACAGAGTGTTTTATTTTCTGAAATCATAGGCCTCTAAGATGATAGAATATATCCCAAACCATAAAGTATATTTTAAAAATGAGAGAGTTTATTTTGTTTTGGTATGTTATGAACAAAAACCTCCTCCAGGTTTCAAAATTACTTTCCTATTTGTTCATAATCTTAGCTTGAAGTTGGTTACTCAAAACATGCAGAAGCGCAGCGTGCTCTTAGCAGAAATGCAATGTGGTCTTTGATAGGAATTTTGGAGTCCTTCCCAAAGGAATTTTGGGCTGAAAGTGGTATGGGTGCAAATTTTATGATGTCTGATACAAAATGGAACCATCAAGAACTGCAAATGCCTTCTCCAAACCTATGAAAAATTGACTTCGAGTCAAGCTGTCCAAATGTGCAGAAACCCTCCTATAATGAATGTATTTGGGGGATTTATATCAAACAATAAAACATGTGCATAAAATGAAGGAGGTTTTTGTTTCTTGGTGTATTATTGACAAAACCCTCTTTCACTTTTTTTCAAATTCATCTTCCTTTATTCAAAAACCAATTTTTAAGTAGAACTTTGACCAAGACAATCTTTTGAAAATTTATGACAAGAAATGATGACATGACCATGATGAAAATTCTTGGATGAGTGGAGGGAGTAGTATTGAGACCTAGACATACCAATGACAATTTTACAACCAAGATATGTCAAATTGTATTTGAGAATTTTATTTTGAAAATGTAACAATTTGACCTAATAATCCTATCAATCACATGAAAGAGTAAATTTGATCACTGGTGACTAACATAAATGATAGATACTAGAAAAAGGCTTGGTTTGTACTGGTAGGCATGGTGAACAGGAGAATTTTTATTGCCTATCATAAATATGTAACAATTCAAACAAATGATCCTATTTTCATAATCTTGTAATACAGATGACAGTAAGTATTTAGTAGTTGTAATCGCTTTGTATTTGTCACAAAGAGTAGTTAAGTATTAAAAAATGCACATCAAGCTTATAACACACACAATGATGTCAACAGTGTATAATGTTAGCATACCAATACAAACAACTGCTGATATAATATCCCAAGACATTGTAAAAAGACAGTGTGACAGAATTTTGACATAAATCCTACTTCATCTTCTCATGGGTTTGCTATACAAATGGGCAATGCTTAGCATTTTTTTTTACTCAGGAAACTCCCCCCAGACCAAAGATATGGCACGTCCTCATGCCATGAATTAGCAATAGGCTTCTTGGTCTTTACTGTTGTTTTAGAGGGGGGTTAGCAAGTTTCTTGGAATTTTTGTCTGGTAAAGGAATAGCTTGAGCATGAGGGTTTGGGTGGAGTAACAGCCCCTAGATCAAAACTCTTCTTTCTAGTCTTGATTGTAAGATGAGGGTTTTCAAATTAGTAAATGAACTCATCCCACGTTTTCTCCTATTTTTCCAACTCGGCTAAGACAAGTAGTTTGATAAGGTCGTGGTGAAATAGGTTGTTATGGGGATTGGTTGCATTCTTCCTCACTTGGAAAGACATCCTCTCAAGACTCTTTAAGAAGTAAAATGGGAAATTCAATGGCTCATTGAAATGAAAGTGAGCTAATAATCAACATTGATAGGCTTTAAAGATAGAATATCTACCTTCACATGTAATCAATCTGGTGATGACTATGAGACAGTTGATTAGCTCCTCTTTTATCCACTCCTTGGAGTATCCCTTAGCTCCAGAGATGTTCTGAAATTCAATTTTGAAAACCCTGTTATAGCTTGCTCTTGGAAACTGGTGGTGTTTAAATCAATGGTCTCCAACTCTTGGGAGCTTTGTGGTTGAGGCAATGATTCCTTAGAGGCAATGAACATAGTGAATAGGAGTTGAGGCAAGCTAAGAGTGTTCCATTGTTGTTGATTTTGCCACCATGCTCACTCAATCCATTTGCATATGTAATGTCAAACCTACAATGAACAACCTGTAATAAAAATAAACCAACAGAGTGGTCTTGTTAAGGACATATACAACAATTTATAGCACACGGGAGTTTAGAACTTCAAAATAAAATGACTACTGTTGTAATAACTTGTATCATGAAAACAATACATGAATTTTTACAAAGATTTATGTCTTCTAGACAATTTTATCATTTGTCAACTCATGAACCCCTCCCCCACACCTAAGTATTATGACACCTCACAATAAAAAAATATAGGAAACCGGTCAGTTCTCCCGATAGCCGAAGATTTACAGTTTGTAAAGTGTAGAGATAAATTTCACAAATTGGTCCGACGAGATGGTTAGATGATAGCCCCACCTATAGGATAAGAGATCCTATATATAGATAAGAAGAGGTAGGCAAGAGAGTTTCAAGATAGCCTCAGATTTAGTTCCCAATGGCAAGTTTATGGAGTTCATTAACCTTATCTTAACCATACATACTTCATGTTAGCTTTGTCTACAAGTAATGTCGTACATTAGGACAAGTTTAAATTTATTATTTATTTTTGTCAGATTACCATCCTCGCTAGGTAGAATGCCCTACTGCCAGCAAGCCTGTTCAGTACTCCGATGGGTTTACCTAGTCATACCATAGGCTGGTACCCACTGCCAGCAGACATGTTCAGTATCCCAGTGGGTTAGCCTCTTAAACCCTCATAGACTAGACTTCTATCCTTTAAGATTTTAGTATAAGATTGCTTATGCAAGAAGATGGGGGAACAACTCTGAAAAAAACTTTTTCTTTCTCTTTTTTTTCAACTAGGATGGTATTTATGTTAGAGGATGACTTTCCGTAATATTCCTTAGTAATTGTCCTGATGTAATGGGTACTTAAGCAAACATGGCCTATCTAAAGATATGATATAATAAAGCTATTTAGTGTGTAGTGGATGGTACCATTGAGAAAGAACAAAAAGGTATCTCTAGGCTCAACTCACTTTCTTCTTTTGTAAGTTATTGTGACGTTTCCATGACTAACTCTAATCAGACCTCCTTGTTACTCTTCAATAAATATACTTTACTCACTTACTCAGGTTTCTTGGGAAAACTGTATGAGAGACCTCTAAGCTTGATGGTTACGGTGTCACTTCCTTATACAATGGTGAAGAGTTTCAAGAGCAACTACTTTGGAATGCCTTAAGAACAAGAAGACGAAAGTATTTGAAAAAACATGGCTAATTACAACAACTCATTATTCATTTGATGCTTGGCAGACAACAGGGTTCAAGTGTAACAATGTTTTGAAGAAAAATCCTTCTTTTATATTTCCTTGAACTGTCTACTTCTGGTGAGATAAATACCTATAGAGATCTATAAAACTGTTTGCAAAAACCACACTCTAAAATATAATAAACTAAAGAGATCAAGTCATAGGACCATGTCTCTCATAGTTGTTTTATTAAAATAAAATGTAAAATGAGGTTGCATTAGACTTCTAAGCTAAACTAATCAACATGCAGCTTTTATTTACTATCCTACCCTACCTAAAAAGAAAGGGAAAATCTGTATTCAAGTGTAAGAACTCTTCCAATGTAACCATGTGCGAAGAAAGATAAAAAAAACATACTCATATCCATATATGAAACAGTTACTGCAGTGATTACCTGGATATGAAGAACCAACCAACCTACTTGTTTTGGCATCAGAAGGTGTTGAAGAAGAGAATAGTATTCTGGCCTGATGACCTCTTGAAACCAAATTTCAATGTAATCTTGATGTTTATCAACAATAATTTATATGCTCTCCTTCATCATGCCATGCAGATCCTCTTCTTTTGGATGATTGATTTATGAAGTACATAAAGGATCTGTTGAGATGGATGTTGAGAACTCCTCAATCTCAGGTCTTAGTGATTGCTCTCCACCAGAGGTAGTCCATAAGTTTTTAGCTTCCTTCACAGTTTGGCAAGGAAGATCATTTTGTATCTCATAAGACCTTGATTCTTCTAACATTTCGGGAGAGGTAGATACACTTTTGGCTGCTGCCAAAATATGTTCTTCTTGAAAAGAAGAAATCACAATTGTTGCTAGGATTTGAGAGAGTTCTTACAAACTAATGGTCATCTTCGAATTCATCTTGTCATTTGATAAAACTTGGTTCACACAAAGATGATGTCCACAAAGTTAGGATCTCCTGATGGTGGTAAGAAAACAAAGGTTGTATTGTTTGGTTCTTTGGAAGGCTTGAGTGGTCTTGCCTCCTATCCCACTATTATTGATGCCTCAATTTCTTGTTCTATAGTGCTCCTTGTTTTAGTCTCTTTAGAGACTGCTTTAACTCTTTGGGTTGAGCTAGCTCCTATTTTTCGGTATCGGTCTGCGGATTTTATAAGCGGAATGTTCCTTCCCCCAAAGATATCGAAAGGAACCTTGGTTGAAAGGTCAGATTTTGATTTAATGTATCTACCTTGTGGGTCTCTAGGCCTATTCATGAAAGAAAGCAAAAAGAAAAAGCTACCATTTCGTTTCTAGGTCTATTCATAAACAAAAAACAAAAAAAGAAAAACTACTATTGGGTTTGGGGGGACCTGCTATAGCAGATGCGTAGGTTCTTACCTCTCGTCTTAAAGTTCCCCCACCACCAAAATAATGCTAAGGTCTAAGGATAATCTATTTCCTAACTACTTCTTACCTTGAGACAACTCCCCGGCAACAGTGCCAAAAATGATGGGTGTTATATATGCACAAAAAACACAGTAAAAACCCTCAATTAAATTGTCAACGCCAAAGGTAGAAGGGTTGGTAGGAGTACAGTCTAACTAATGAAGGCAGCTATCTAAGGATAATCTACTCAAGCAAAACTATCTAATGAGCAAACCCTACTAATAAAAATGAAACTAGGTAACCTAAGTACTTTTGGGCCAAGGGTCGATGGATAGTTCCTAGGAAAGAAAATGAAAACTCTATGTAAACAAAACTAGTTTAACGATAAGAAAAACTACTAATCATAATAAGAAAATGACAAAAGAAAACTTATTTAACTTGCCAACCTACATTCAATGAGAAACTACCCTGTGAAAGCAAATAAATAAGCAAGTAAGAAAAAGCAATTATCTAACCTATTAAAGAAAATAGACAGGTAAGCAAAGACACCTAACTAACCTACTAAAGCAAAAGACAAGTAAGCAAAGGCACCTAACTAACCTACTAAATAAAAAGACAAGTAAGCAAAGGCAACTAACTACTGCAAATAATACTTCTCATTGAACAACTATCTAGCCTAAGAGGCAAGTGAACTAAATGCCTAATGCAAAACTATTTCTAATGCGTGAAAGGAAATCTAAATGCTCAATGCAATGCATGAAAGGAAATATATTATATTGAAAGCAAGAAGAATTACCAACTAATGCTTAATCTATAATAAGCAAACTACTATCAAATCTATCAAAGCAAAGTCTATTTATCCTACAGTAGCAATAAAACATTATTCTAACCTATGAAAGCAAGAAACTATATCTATGAAAGAAGGAAAACTATCTTTTAACCTATGACAATTCAAATATAATGTTGGTGGTTGTATGAATGTCTTCAGTGTCAGATGATATCTCAATGGCACTTGACAACAAAAGGATAATTCCAGTGGTATGAGCTCAACACTAATGTCAATGGCAAAGTGAAAGGTATGGATTAAACAATCCAATGAGAGTTTAGCCATGACAAAACAATGTTAAATACCCTGCATATTCATATATGAACCATCAACAACATAACGAGATCATCATTTATACTTCTATACTACATAAGCAAAACTAGATTCAACCATTAACTAAAAAATTCAATTGCATTTTAATCCTAGGAAAGGAAATTACATAAATTAAACTATACTACATCTATTCTAACAATTCAAACAGCAAGAAAGAAATGCTTAAAAACATAAATTAAAAGCAAACTAACAATTACATTAACCAACAACTAGCTAAGCCAATTCTACATAAAAATGAAATAAGCAAGCTATGATTAAAAACTGAAATCAATTCTATCTATCCATCAAACCCTTGTAAAAGAAAACCCAATTAAAAACTTTGTTCTATTCTAACTAAAACTCCGTTTAAACTTGATTCTACAATTATAAATAAAAAATAATCTAATACAACTACACATGGAGTTAGTCTAGGGATTTTCAAATCCGTTCCTAATATATAAGATCAATTCATGTTAGCACAAGCCTTCATACTAACCTGCAAAGAGGTTAAATTAGTTTAAACTACAACAACAAGGTTAAATAACAAAGAAAAATGCATGTACAGGAAATAAGAGAGAGACAACTAAAACTACAAAAAGTAAAATAAAACTAAAGAAAGAGTTACTGAACTGCTGTTGGGCCCCAGCAAGTCTTGGTCACTTTCTAAAAGAACACCACAAACTTAACAAGGTGGATTCACCATTAAAGCTTGAAAACGCGGTTCTAGCTTAACAAGGAGAATCCACCATTAAATCTTGAAAACGCAGTTCTGGCACAATTTTGGCAATGCAAAATATCAAAACAGAGAAAAAAATGAATTTGTCTCTCATACATTGGTTCTTATCCTTGGTTAAAAATCTTATGATCATCCTAGCAGTATTTATAAGATTACAGACCAAGTGGTCGACCACAGGAGGGTCTAACCACTTCTAATTTTGGCAAATTACAATAAATGATTCCCTAACTCACAAAACGGAGCAAGTCAATAATCGCCTTCTTTGGACAAATGAAATTGAGTTGTCTTGAACTTAGTAGATTGAGGGGGCGATCATGAAGAAAACCCATGTGCCCGATTTGTCCATTACTGGCCGCCAATGCCATAATTTCCAACTCGCCTTGCATTTTTGTGCAATATTGGGTGTTGGAACAAGTGTCGGATCGGGTACCGGAACGAGTGCTCGAACAAGTGCCAGATCAAGTGTCAAAATTGGAAACATGGCGCATTTTTCCCTATAACAGCATAAAAACACAAATTAACTCTTGGAAATCATAGAACATGATGAATTAAACTTGATTTAATCATTAAACATGAATTACACGTACCTTATGTTGATCATACCATTTTATCATCAAATTCTCCAAAAAGATCCTTCAAAAGATGAAAAACACATATATACATATGGAAAAAGTGTATAATAACCATCGTGAAAATGATCATATCTCGGGCCCAACACCAACATCATCAACTATACAACTGATGTATGTGCCAACTCATCAACTACTTGTCTCAACCATGTACGCAACTTGTACCTCAACCAAAATCCCTCATCAATTTCATCATCGAAATACGATTTGTAACTCTGTAATAGACCTAGTGTATATGATCACATACCTACAAACCTTCCTTAACTTTAAAAACAAAAGACTAGCATTTGTAAGTTTTAAACCTGCGAAGTAAAGCAATGCATATAGATTCTTAAGCAAGACAGAAATTAATCAATGGCTCATACACAGAGTACGCAGAGATTTTATACCAGAAACCCTCAACTGGGAAAAACCTTTCTTATATTCATTATATCGAATTTCATCATTCACCATACAATATATACAATGTTTTTAGGTATTTCGTAGATACCAAAACCCTAATCCCTTAATCCGAGATTAATTTACAAAACCACTAAAAATAGCAAAAACAACCCAAAAAAAAAATCGAGGCGTTGCCCCGAACGTTGTGTGTAACCAGAGAGGGGCATACTTGGGACACCCCTAGGAAAGCACCCAACGCACACGACAGAGCACTAGTGTGAGGGATCGTCATACACAATTGTCATATCTGACGCGCCCACACACACACATGCAAATAATATAACACATATCCAACAGCATTTTCATCAAGCATTTCTTTAGTCTCACAAGACTAGTTTTGGATTAGTCAACAACCCTAACTTGAAATAATCATAACTTTGTACCTATAATGTATAAATATCTTAAACTGATACACAATTTTATTCAGTGTGTTTTATGCAATTTCTCTAGGTATAACTACTTGGAACCTCTCAAAAAAGGAGTTATGGCAAATATAGCACACCTTGTTGAATTCTAGCTTATTCTAGAGAGCAACCTTGTAGAGCATGCCCCAAACAGAATATTTGTTGAATTGGTCTGAAAAATTTACACAGAATACTACAGACTGTATTCTAACCAACACATTTGGTATTACTGAATTTGAATCTTTTATGAAGAAGTTATGATGTTTTTACCTGAAACACCATTTTTTGACTTGTTTCAAGACTAGCCACAAACCCTATTTTCCACGGAGTGTAACTCCAAAAATACAACAACCCAAAAGCTTAATTGTTTACCACATATACTTGGATATGTTTCCTCAATGGTATAGCAATTTCACGGTCTGAATCATTCTAGAAAAAGGTTATTGCGAAAATGGTGAGATGACCTGAAAAAAACATACCTTAGAAAGCATCATCAAAAGAATTTATCCTTCCTTGAATTTCGGCCTTCTTTTCTTCACTTTCCTCATAAATTTGGCTTAGGTATCCTTTGGTTACCTCAAACACCTATAGGTATTCAATATTCTCAAGTGTGTCTTAAATGAGATAGCCTTGACTCTTATTTATACTCTCCAAGTAGCTTCCTTAAAAACATCTTCTAGGTCACTTTGCCCACTTTCCTTATTTTAGGGTTAACCCACTTCTAAATTCTCCATTAAATTTATTATTGAATTAATTTATTTTGTATTCAATTTGAATTATATTACACTCATCACTTCACTTTATTATTTACCTTTTAAAATCTCTTAAACCACTTTTACTACTTTGACCTTTTGGGGCTTCTAGATGACATATGAGGGTCCTCCAACTTCGTAAAGCCATAACTCTCAAACCGTGAGGAGTTATGTGACGTTCCACTTACCACCAGAAATGGAATGAAATTTAATATCCATATAGAATATTATTACCTAAAATATATCAAAACTCATAACATTACCCATCAAACAAACTTGGGTCCATTACCCAAACCTGGGTTCTCCAACTTCTCATGGCCATAACTCTCTAACCATGAGGAGTTATGTGATGTTCCACATACCACCGGAAATGGAATGACAAGAAATATCCATATAAGATAGTTTCACTAACAAATTCACTAGCATTCATCTCATTATTCCACAAATAAAAATGGATTCTCTAACCATACTTCTAGGATAACGCAATCTGCAAAGTGTCTTCCCGTGAGAGCTTTCACCGTAAGGGGACCAACAAGTATTACTTTTTCCACAAGAGAGTCAAACTTTCCCATTCTTCCATCTTCTCTTTTGATGTAGCATTTTCTTCCAAAAACTCTGAAGTGCTTGACATTTGTTGATCTTCCTTTCCATAACTCGTAGGGATTTTCATCAGTGTTGTTTCTGAGCATTACTCTGTTTTGAATGTGAACTGTTGTATGCACTACCTGTGTCCAAAATATATCTATCAATTTGGAATCCATTAGCATTGTTGGAGCCATTTCTTGTAATGTCTTGTTCTTTCTTTCAACAACTCCATTCTGTTGAGCTATCCTAGAAACGAAGAATTGCCTTTTTATTCTATGACTACTACAGTAGTCCATAAATTTCTTTGAAGTGAACTCTCCTCCATTATCAGATCTCAAACATTTGATTCTTGAATCCATATCATTTTCAACCATTTCCTTGTATATCTTGAAGTTTTCAAAAGCTTCTAACTTGTTCTTGAGAAAGCAAACTGCAGTCATTCTTCTATAATCATCAACTAATAACATAAAGTATTTTTCACCTTTTAAGCCCTTTGTTGTAGTTGGTCCAACGAGATCAGTGTGCACAATTTCCAGTGGTCTTGTTGTTGAATATTCCTTTGATTTGAACCTGGTCTTTGTTTTCTTTCCTTGTTGACAATGCTTGCATAAAGTGTTGGTTGGTTTTGTGATTTGGGGCATTTCTCGAACTGCTTCTCTTTTGCTGACTTTGACAAGGTTATCAAAATGCATGTGACCCATTCTTCTATGCCATAGCCAACTTTGATCTTCCTTTCCTAGACAACACTTTTCATTTCCAATTTCACTTAACACATATATGTTGTTTGAAGTTCTTGCAGCTTTACCAACCAATTTCCCTGAACCTTCTTTTCTTATCTCACACTTTTCTGAATCGAAAGTAAGTTTATGACCTTGGTCACATATTTGACTCACACTTAGAATATTATGTTTCATATCTTCTACAAGTAGAACATTTTGTGCTTTTTATTCTTGTTCCCAATTCAGAATGTGCCTTCTCCAATGTTTTTGGCTGAATTATCATTTTCGAAAGAGACTGATCCATTTCTTTCCTTTTGCAATGTAATAAATTTGTCCAAAATATATCTGTCAATTTGGAATCCATTATCATTGTTCAAGCCATTTCATGTACTATCCTATTCTTTCTTTCAACAACTCCATTATGTTGAGGTGTCCTAGCAACAGAGAATTTATTTTTTATTCCATGACTGCTACAGTAGTCCATAAATTCCTTTGAAGTGAACTCTCCTCCATTATCATATCTCAAGCATTTGATTCTTGAATCCATCTCATTTTCAACCATTTCCTTGTAGATCTTGAAGTTTTCAAAATCTTCTGACTTGTTCTTGAGAAAGAA
>SNQJ01S0096552.1:9334-40966 GCA_010110895.2 Picea sitchensis | reverse complement strand
TTCATCTCATTATTCCACAATTAAGCATGGGTTCTCTTACTCCGCAAAGCATCTTCCCGTGAGGGATTTCACCATAAGGGGACCACTTTGGAGTTCATCCATATTTACTTCTTATCAACCATGACAAGAAAATAATGAGTCATTTTTACATCAAACAATCTTGGGTCCATTACCCAAACCTTTGTGCTGTGGGGATTTCTTCAAGGGTTGACATCAATGACAACCAACCTTAATCAACATAACCTTCATCATTTCTCTTTTTTCTTATGAGGACATTTGTTAGCAAAATGACCAATACCATCACAATTAAAACAAATTAAAGGAAGATTACCTCTATACCTAACATTGGTTCCCTTGTCCAATCTTTTGATGAATTTGGCCACTTCTTCATCATCTTCTGAGACGTTGTTGTTGTTGTTATATTCTTCTTGTTCCTTTTTCTTTTGATTTGATCTTTTGGATGCTTTGAAGGTTGCTTGTTTTGCATCTGGATTTTCCTGTTCAGTTCTCATTTCATATTTTTTGAATATTCCATGCAAGTCATCCATGCTTATTGAGTTCAGATCCGATCTCTCTTCTAGTGTTGATATCTTAGGGTTGAATCTCGTAGGAAGAGATCTTAGTACCTTTTGAACAATTATAGATTCTTCGATTTCTTCTCTCAATCCTATGATTGCATTCACTATTTCATCAACTCTTAATAAGTAGGCTGCAATATTCTCATCTTCCTTCATTTTTAGTTGTTTGAACTGACCTATGTAAGTTTGAAGTTTTGTTGCTTTGACTTTTGTATCTCCTTCATAAATATTTTGAAGCTTGTCCCAAATCTCTTTGGTGGATTTACAATGTGCAACTTTGGTAAATATTGTTTCACTAAGACCATTCAAAAGTGCATTTGTAGCTTTGGAATTATTATGACCAAGTTTCATTGCTTTGTCATTTGTTGGTGGAACTGTTGGTACTGTGTATCCATCTACAATTGATTGTCAAATTTCAAACCCATGTTCTTGTATATATGTCTTCATCCTTATGCTCCAAAAAGCATACTTTTGTCCATCAAAGTGTGGTATTCCATTTTTATATGAGTTTGTACTCTCCATGATCTACCTTTCAGTGGTTAAAATGATTTTTGAAGGAACCTGCTCTTATACTAATTGTTGGATTACTGAGAGGGGGGGTGAATCAGTAATAGCGTAATTATAATCCTTTTTCTCCAAATAATCCATGTGTTATATAAATGTACAATTATTATCCAATAATGAGCAATAAGAAATGAACAATCACATGCTTACACATTACACCAGTTTTTTACGTGGAAACCCAAATCAGGATAAAACCACAGAATGTTTTATCTTATATGTCTTGAAGAATTAAATTCATTGGAAGCACCAACTTCCTTTGTTTTCCAGTTGTAACTGGAAGGAGGCTCCAACCCCCTATTTTCTCAAGCTACAACCTGAGGGAAGCTCCAACTCCCAATTCTTTGGCTACAACTAGAAGGAGGCTACAACCCACTATGTTCTTTGGCTACAACCGGAAGGTGGCTACAACCACCTGTCCTTGCCCCGTCCAACCACCCTGAAGTAGAAGTAGAATGATGGAACCACTGTCACACTATCATTATGAGTTATACCACTGTAAACATGTACCAATAAACTTGAACCATGCATCAACCATGCATCAACCTGTAATCAACCTGTACCATAAACAAGTGCATAAACCATGCACCAACCTTTACCAAACAATCTGTAATCAACCTGTACCATAAACAAGTGAAAACGACCATGTACCAAGTATGTACCAATCATGTGTCAAGTACTCATCAATATGTACCAACATCATCAACTATACACTTCATGTATGTGTCAACTCATCAACTACTTGTCTCAACCATTTACCTAACTTGTACCTCAACCAAAATCCCTCATCAATTTCATCATCCAAATATGATTTGTAACTCTGTAATAGACCTGGTGTATATGATCACATACCTGCAAACCTTCCTTAACTTTAACAATAAGAGGCTATCATTTTCATCAAACGTTTCTTTAGTCCCACAAGACTAGTTTTGGATTAGTCAACAACCCTAACTTGAAATAATCATACCTTTGTACCTGTAATGAATAAAGATATGAAACTGATACACATTGTTATTCAGTGTTTTTTATGAAATTCCTCGAGGTTTCACTACTTGGAACCTCTCAGAAAAGGAATTATGGAAAAAATGGCACACCTTGTTGAATTCTAGCTTATTCTAGAGAGCGTCCTTGTAGAGCGTTCCCCGCATGGAATATTTTTTGAATTGATCTAAAAATATTACACAGAACACTACAAACTGTACTATAACCAACACATTTGGTCTTACTAAATTTGGATCTATTATGAAGAAGTTGTGATGTTTTTACCCGAAACACTTGTTTTTGACTAGTTTCAGGACTAACCACAAACCCTATTTTCCACGGAGCGTAACTCCAAAAATACAATGACCCGCAAGATGATTTTTTTTAAAAAGATTATTGAATGTGTTTCCTAAATGGAATAGAAATTTCACGGTCTGAATCATTCTAGAAAAAAATTTATTGCGAAAATGGTGAGATGACCTGAAAAAACATACCTTAAAAAGCATCATCAAAAGAATTTATCCTTCCTTGAATTTCGGCCTTCTTTTCTTCAATTTCCTCAGAAAATCAGCTTAGATATCCTTTGGTTACCTCAGACACCTATATGTATTCAATATTCTCAAGTGTGTTTTAAATGAGAGAGCCCTTCCTCTTATTTATACTCTCCAAGTAGCTTCCTTAAAAACATCTTCTATGTCACTTTGTCCACTTTCCTTATTTTAGGGTTAACCCACTTCTAATTTATCCATTAAATTTTATATTGAATTAATTTGTTTTTTATTTACTTTGAATTATAGTACACTCATCACTTCACTTTATTATTTACCTTTTAAAAACTCTTAAACCACTTTGACTACTTTGACCTTTTGGGGCTTTTAGATGACATATGAGGGTCCTCCAACTTCATAAGGCCATAACTCTCAAACCGTGAGGAGTTATGTGACGTTCCACATACCACCAGAAATGGAATGACATGTAATATCCATATAGAATATTATTACCTAAAAATATATCAAAACTCATACCATTATCCACAAAACAAACTTGGGTCCATTACCCAAGCCTGGGTTCTCCAACTTCTCATGGCCATAACTCTCTAACCATGAGAAGTTATGTGGCATTCCACATACCACCAGAAATGACAAGACAAGCACTATCCATATAAGATAGTTTCACTGACAAATTCACTAGTGTTCATTTCATTATTCGACAAATAACCATGGGTTCTCTAACCATACTTCTAGGATAACTCAATCTGCAAAGCATATTCCCGTGAGGGATTTCACCATAAGGGGACCACTTTAGAGTTCATCCATTTCTACTTATTATCAACCATGACAAGACAATAACGAGTCATCTTTACATCAAACAATCTTGGTTCCATTACCCAACCTTTGTGCTATGGGGCGTTCTTCAAGGGTTGACATCAATGACAACCAACCTTAATCAACATGTTGATATTATGCTAGTTGCGGGAGGTATTAACCTCTATGTGTAACCTCTAACTAGAATAGAATATTCTAGAAGCAAGAGAAACCCTAAACAAATGTGTAAAAACCCTAGAAGACAAGTCAGCTCAGTAAAATAATTAATATTAAAGTTTTAGCTTCTAGAAGGACAAGTCATCCCAAACATGTGACAAGAACCACTATAAATAAGAGGTGCTTGAGATCATTTGAACACTCACCTCACTCACTCTCTCAAGTATATCACAAGTTTGGAGCTGTAATTGCAAGAATGGAAGGTGGATCTTCTGGGGTGATTCTCCGTCTCTCTCTCTAGTGTTATCTAGCCTAATATATGCACCCTACCTTCTAGTATCTCTTAGTGGTATTCTTGGTGACATTATTGGTGGCATTTTGATATTCTTGGTGGTATTCTTGGTAAGTGCAACTGCAACTATTACAGTTGAGCATTGTTCTTGTTCTATGGTTTTGGAACTTTTTGTTTGGTGCATTATCTTTGGAGAAAGGTGTGCTCTCTTGATCATCTGTTGGTTCTAGTGTTKCTTCCAGAATCATTCTATCTGTCAAAGGTTAAGTTGCTCGGGGGTGGTTGTGTGCCTATGGTTAGGTGACAATATTGTGATATTGTTTATGGTAAAACAAGCACATCAATATTTTAACACGAACAATGGTGTATGGTACGAATAACGATAGAAGACTATACGGTGGGCGACACTAATAAAATTGGATGTACTGATCAATTGAAAATTGTAACTATATGAAAAAGTACAAATTTTTCTTAGCTCTAATACCAGTGTAATAAACAGATCGCTTGTTTTCACGCTGAATGACATAACACTTTTGTAAATAGTATTTATTGATTGATTAAATAAGAATGATGATACAATTATCCTCGTGATAGTTTACTTATACTCATTAACTGGTGACAAGGTGAAGGGGTACATTCCTTTGACCTTTCATTAATTACATTATATTTATTATTATTATTTATATTTTATTTTATTTTATTATGTTTATAACAAACTCTTACATAAATAGAGGTTATCATGATACTATAACAAGTCATTCTTCCATACAAATTCATCTATTGAATTGGGGTACTCTTGTAGTTTTTGAATGATATTGCATACCTCTTGATGTTGCTTCCATTATATCCTTGGTTCTTCCACCCAATCAGATTACATAATAGAAATAGCACATAGTGAACCTTATGTTTCTTCTTCTTTCCTTGAAAAGGAATCTTCCACAACATTATGCTTTCTTTTTTTGTAGATAATTTCAAATTCATAACCTAACATCTTTGTAACCCATTTTTGTTGATATTAATAAGATAATCGTCGCTCCAAGAAGTAATTCAAACTATCTTGATCTATCTTTACTTTGAAGTGTATTCCTAATAGCTAAGAGTGTCATTTCTTGACTGCATATAGTATGGCCAACATTTCTTTTTCATAAGTGGATTTGAGTAAGTTTTTTCCTTTAAGTTGATTTCTTTCAAAGGAAATGGGTCTTCCTTCTTATATTAAAATGGCACCAATGACAGGGCCTGAGGCATCACACTCCACATCAAATGTATTTGTTAAATTAGGTGTGGCTAGAACAAGAGTTGTACACATAGTCTCCTTAAGTTTTTCAAAATCTTTGGTTGCTACTTGAGTCTAAGAAAACACTTCCTTCTTTATTAATGTTGTTAGAGGTGTCATTATTTGACCATAGTTCTTGAAAAACTTGCAATAAAAACATGTCAATTCTAAGAATCATCTAAGTTTCTTCAAGGTTTTGGGAATTCGCCATTCCCTCATAGATTTAATTTTGTTAAGGTCCAGTTTTACAGCTTTGTGTGTGTTAATCCAAATCGTTTACCCATTCAGTGTTTTCGTTTATCCACTCTTAGTATTTCTTTCACAATTTTCCTTGCTTATCCTTTGTTACTTTTCTTCTTTCATATCAAAAATTTCCAAGCACTTAATCATTTTTTTGAATGATGTGGAGCGGGCCAACAAAAATATCAAATCCACAGGTCTGTAATTCCTTCGTACCGTAGGTCTACATTCCTTCTATTGACATTTCTTATCTTTTACCTATGAGTATATTATAATTCACTTTCACCTCTTATACTTAGTCATTTCAAAAAATGTGGATTCGAAGCTACATAGCATTAGTCAAATTTGTTTGAATGCCCAAGTCCACAATTCCACACTCACCAAAACACTTTTCTCCTTTTTCCTTTTCCATTTTCTTTCGATACTGGGTCAAATGTTTCACCAAAACAAATGCAGAACCATGCTCTTCACTTCTAGTTTTTCATTTGAGTCCTCAGGTCTGTAACTCCGCATTTCCATGTTACACATTTTCATTTACCATACATCATTTTGCACCTTCATACTTAATATTTTTCGTTCATCATAACATTACATCACCACTTCCCATCATATTTATTTCCCCCTTCCACATCATCTGCCACTCGTAAAATCATAATGTCATTATTAATGCATAACACATCGATTAAAGGTCGCAATAAATCCAAATCTCATGACAACTGATGACTTTTAAAGCATGATTTGCGACTGATTGAATTACCAAGGAAATATATGGTAGAATTTAATAAAATAAAAAATGCTAACCTGTAAGTATCGACAGTAGAACCACCTTTGTAAAAAAGTAGAAAAAGTTGTCAAGTAAGAAGAAGGAAATGTTTTATGGAGACACATTGAACAAACTCGATCATGAAGATCAACAGTTCCAGTGGTCCAAGGAATATAATTACTACAAGCCTTTTTCTCCAGTCTAAAAGAAAATGAACATAATATGGACCTCAGGAATAGCATTAGCAAGATGTGTTCCAGAGGTGACTGACATGAAAGATATTTTTCAATGGTGCACAGATAAATTTGTCTCTGAACGAATAATAATTCAAAAACAAGGTCATCAATTCATTTCTCTATCTCCTTCAACATTCTCTAAAATGATATGACTCCCTACACCAACTATGTGATTCAAGACCAAGGAATTTGATGAATTTATAAAGCGGCACAAGGGAGGAAACAGATTTCTGAGAAATTACTTGGAAGATCCAACCTATAACCGTGGTACTTCCAGAATCGAAGTAATTTTTTTAAAATACACGTATAGAGAATTTGCATGGCAATTTTCCCACATTATCGATTTTAAATCTACTATGTTTGTATCAAGAAATGTTATATATGTTATGCATTATGCCCTGCATGAAAAATATGTCATCGATTGGAGTTATCTCATCTCAAGTGAAATTTCCTTCCAACTAAATAACCTCAAAAAGACTCAAAAGTTTTATATGACCTCTTACCTCATTTTCACCATTGATTATGGCCATGTTTTTGAAGATTTACTACGAGCAAAGCATGTTGATTTTAAGTTGGAACCAGTCTATGCATGGTATTCGGTCTTGTACAAACATAAATCCCAATACAATTTCTACCTAATTCACAACAATTTCATTTCATAATTCAAAAAATTAATATTTGGACAGAGTAGATCAAGGTTATCCCTAGAGGCAACTGCCTTTCTCTATAGAAAAAAGGTTTATGAATTGTTCAAAGAATTTACTATAATTATATTATTTGTCAGTAAGGAGAATCCTTTCCTGTTACCATTCTATACATCAAATAAACTCTTCGTCGGAGAAGTATGCAGGAAATACAAGACTTGGGCCCACTTCTTCCATGACAAGAGGAAAAAGAAATTTATACCCCTACCATGGAAAATTGGGAATTGCAGTGTAAAACACATAACTCACCTTAATGAATTGGTGGGACATCATGAATAGATTGGTTTGAAGGAAGAAAAAAAATGAAGGTTTTTATCCAAGTAACAAATTTACTACGCATATGAAGTTAGTGGGGTATTCTTCACACTTCATCAGAATTGAACAGTTTCAAGAACGTGGCAGAGATAACTTAGATCTCCAAGAATCAGCGGCCTACCAAATTTCAAACGACACGGGATAAGTAAAGAGCAAAAATGAAGGATGCAGACAACATGCTAGAGAAACAACAAATAAAAACCTGAATTCGCCAACAACATCACAAAGAAGATTTCCATCGAGAATGAAGAGTAGAACTAGTGGAATGGATATTAGAAAAACATCAGTTGAAATCTCAGACAACGATGGAGATAAAGACTCATGGAGGAAAAGTCTTCAGAAAACACATATTATATACACTCATGTGAAAACAAAAGGAAATATATCATCAATGAAAATAAGTGCACTAGAAGTCCAGGAAAGTCCCCATGCAATGGACATGGACGAGCTCATTGAAGAACATGGTTGGTTTGTGTAGAGGTTCTTAGAAACAAGAGAAATTGTCGATGTTATGATGACCCGGGATCCCAAAATATTTGAAGAGGAATGTATCACTCTACACCATGTGGCATACAATCAAGAAACTAAGAAACTGTTTTTAGAAAAAGTTAATACCAAGAATAAAAATTCATTAGAACGATGGAAATATTCAATTGATTTGGATGGAGTAACACCATCCAAAATTGCAAACTTTCATGGAGCTACTGGAGATGCATTAATACAATCAATTGATAATGTGGGAAAAGAGAATTTGGCATTAAAGAAATGGATAAAAGAGTTAGAATTTTCTTTGATACCAGGACCCTTACTTCCAGAACCTTTGAGTTTGATTCACCCTACACTTGAAATGGAGGATATCCCAGAAAGCAGTACAAAATAAAAAGGCTCATCAAGTTTATTACAGGATGTAAGAAAATATGTTGGTGATGCCATACAAGAGAGGATTGATATAATTCATGAGATTTGGGAACTTTCCCAAAGTATTTCTATCTTTTCCTCCATAATAGAGAATTTCAAAGAATACTTGCAGAAGGATTTGGATAATGATGAAGAATTTTTTAAGGAAGTTGTAAACACATTTTCAGCCAAAGTCTCAAATTTAAATGAATCCTGAAGGAAGGAACAAAAACTTCCCTCGTCTTATCGTATGAAGAAGATTAATGCATGTTGGCTAAGGAGAATCAAAGAGTTAAGAGAAATGATAAATGAAAATGATGTCCTAAGGAATAAAAAAAGTGATTTATTTCTTAAACTTGTTATTCTTCTAAGGAATTAGATGGTCCCAATTTATTTATGGATATTGTGATCCTAACCAAAGAATCTTTGACTAGACAACTTAATGCACTAAAATTTGCTTGGGATAATAAATTTACCGAAACTATAGAATTTTCTAAAGATGAAGTTGAAAATGGTTAGTCTAGTATATCAATAGGAATGATAAAGTGTGTGACACATTGCATCAATCAAATCTAGATTTGAAGGAATTTGAAAATCAGTTATTTGAAATTAAAACTAAACATGAAATTATCGTGGCATCCTTCAGAGAGTACATTTTTGGAATGGTTGAAAAAGGCGTTAATCAAAATTACTGAGCCAGAAAATCAAGAAATAGTTACAGCATTTATGCCACCTCAACCACAACATACACCTATAAAGGATTCATCTGCAAGCAAGTAAAGGTGATGAACTCTCTCCATCACAGTGAATCGAACATTAACTTTACCCTTTCAATTCTCCCTACGTTCATTTTTGTTATAATAATTTGTCATAATGACTTTATCTTCTCGATATTCTATGGGATTTATGTTGATTTTGTGTTGTCCTTCTTTTATCTTCCTGGTATTTTCACTTTATGGTCTGTGGGAGCCCTATCCCAGTCCTCTTTGAAGAGAAAATGCATTTTGTTTTATTTAAAGACATTTACCTTTGTATTTAAAGACTTGTTATTATTTTTTAGACTCCAAGAGAGACACTTGGAATATTACAATATTGTATTCTCAAATACTTTGATTATAAGCTTGAGTTTCCAAATGTCTTATCGAACGTAATATTTTTGGCTCTTTATGGAATGTTAATTTAAAATTATCTTTTAATTGCGGTCCATTTTTCATTCTCTCTATTCATGGATATTGTTCAATGTTCTGAATAATGTTGTGATGGATTTATCAGTCCCTTATATTATGTCTGCATCTTATCTATTTATGTTGCAAATATTGTACATATGAGTTTCTTTTAAAACACTTGTTCCCCAATATCAGGTGTTGTTTTTCCTTGAATGTGAATGTAAATATTAAGTTTGGTCCTTCTTAGAATTCGTTTTATTTTATTTTATTTTCATGGATTTATAAGAACAAGAGGAGCACCACCTGTCTAAAAATGAAGGAGGATTCATACCCTCATGAGGTTGATCTTTAACTGTGAAACTATATTTTAGATCAACATTTTTGGCAACCATATTGGGGAGAGAAAAAGAATGGTTTCGCAGACTATAATATATGACTCAACCTAACTCAACTCAGTCAAATTTGCAAATTGGTCTTGGAAATCAATAGAGCATATTGCACCAATTGTATAATATGGAAATAACAACATCCAGGACTAGAGAAGAATTAGAAAATCTTGGGAAATCCTTGCTCATGAAGAAGAAAGAGAAATCGCAAGAAGACAAAGACAGGTGGTTGGAAATTGAAAAAAATATTTGAAATGTATAGAGGGACAATAACAAGAAGTAGAAGAAAACAAATTTGAAATCTTGAAGTTGGAGAGAGTTATGAAATTGAGGCTAGAGAAATTCAAAGGATGGGTGACATAGAAGAAGAAGAAATGAAATTCCGGAATATAGAGAAAGACAAAGAATCACATGGAGAAGGGTAAGGAATATCCCACTTAATCTAATTAAAGAACAACATTAGTTACCTACTCTTCCACAAGGAGCCTTACTATATTTTTCAAGAGATGGAATAATGGACCCAAAATGACACATGGATCAATTTCTAACTATGTGTGAAATACATTTAATAGAACACGATGATGTAATGGTGAGAATGTTCCTGCAAACATTGATAGGAACGGCCTATGAATGGTATTTGTCTCTTCCAACCCACTCAATTGCATCCTTCGATGACGTAGAATCTATGTTTATGACTATGTACGTACCTCTAGTCACGTACCACACTTTGTTGACTCAATTCACCCAAATCCATTTGAAGAAAGGTGAAAAGATAAGAGATTTCAATTTGCGATTTTACAAAGTACTAAATCAAATTCCACAAGATCAAAGACCAAACCACCCAGTTATACTTGGGTGTTATAAGAATTCTATGCCAACTAATGTAAATTATGATATCAGAGATGATCAAATAAACAATTTAGATGAAGCTATGAGCAAGGAAATGGAAATGGAATAAATTATGATAGAAACAAATGTCGATACTAAAATTATCCTTGGAAAATTTCAAAGAGAAATGGAAAACCTTACCATAGCAAGTCAAGGAGCTTCAGGCTCAAAGAATGTAGAGAAATCAGGAATCGGTGGAATATTTCAAAGTGTTATCCCATATGTAATAAATTATCCAGTCGCAACCCAAGAAACCAAGCAAAGAATTGAGATATCTCAAATGAATAGAACCATTCGGCAAATGCAAAATGAACTAACAAGGTTAAGAAGAGTTGGAAACCTTCCTCCAAAAGACCAAAAATTTAGAGTGAGGTGCTCGAGAACAAAGAAGGATTCCTACTCATGAGAAAAGAGTAATAAAATATAGAAGGAATGAAGAACAGATACCAAGAGCACCTCGGGCTCCAAACCCAAATGCTCTTGAATTAGACAAAGTTGTCGTTGAAGAAAACTTTGAATACCTTGACTAGGAGTGAAGAATTATGAAAGATGATGGTCCATAATTAGTACATACTAATGAACTAGAACCATTTTACAGTTTCAACGAACAAGATGAATATGATATTTTGAAAGAATTTTTTTTCCAAACAAGGGAACAAGTAAACAAGTATAAAATAAAAGAAGTTCCAGAAAAAGAGAAGACTAAATTAGATCAAGTAAAAACAATGAAGCAACAACTTGTTTCTAAACAGACAAAGGCTCCAAAACTATAATATAATGGATGATCTTTCGAAAATCGGAATTACTTTCCCTTTTATGGAAGTTGTCAAAACTCCAAAGCAAAGGGAAAATTTGTTGAAAATACTAGATGATGCAAATACAAGAATGGAAATTGCAGTTATAAACTCAAAGCATCAACAAAGTTATTCTTAAGCTAATCCCAAAGAAATGGTTATCTTGCCATCCTTATACACACTTGCAAACGTGAGCTAAGTCCGGCTCACTTAGTGTGTCCTTGGAGGCACAATGCCTAGGTTCACAGCCCACGTTGTCACTTTGACCGGAACCTCTTTCATCTAGGCTCACTCCTAGGGAAGCCAAGGGGGATAGTTCCTAGTTTCTAGTTAAGTTTTAAAGTTAAGTTCTAGGGGTTGATTTTAGTTTGTTAAGGTTTGGGGGGATTCTAACCTAAGATTCTAAGGCAGCAATGCAAGATGCAAGGTTAATATGTTAAGAAAGCCTTTTACTAGGGAAACTAAGACTAGTGCCTAAGATTGGGCAAGGGGTCAACTAAATTTAGAGGATGATTGGTTACAAATAAGATTACAAGATATACAAAAGAATAATTGAATCAAATATTAAATACAAGACTTACAAGTAAAGAATGCTAGGATACAATAAGCAAGCTAACTACTTTTAAGTGTATGTGCAGGATACAAGGAGATCAAAGAATCATCACATTTATGAGATTATCATCAACACATCATTATCACCAACACATTAACAACGAAGGTTTAGAGATTTTAAGAACAAGTGTTATAAGGATGATGAAGATTACCAACTCTTAGTTATTAAACCCACAAAGTATTTAGATGTTTTAGCCCATGGTTGGATTATTAAAGGTTTCTTAAGATTATCAAATTTTAATTACCTTTATTAATATTTTCACCAAAGCCTCCTCCTCCTTTTGCCAAATGGCTCCTGGATGCTCAAGATAGTATAGAAATGAGGCTAACCCTAGCTGTCACAGTCAACCCAAAGCATTGAGTTTTTATGGAAAGGACACTCTTTTGTGTCGTGAGACTGTCCCCGGCCTATCACCGTCAGTTTCCCTCCTCAATACCCATTTTAGATGGTGAAGATGGTGGTTTAAGGTACCCTATTAAGTCTATTAAGTTAATATATGAATTAGATAGACTTTTAGGTGTATTTTAGAGTGTTTTAAAGATTGTATGACACTTTTAAAATGTGATTTAGTGCTATGGCCGAAACTTACTTCAGCTTAAAATGTGTTGCTTAAGCTTATGAAATGAAAGGCATTAACACATATAAGCTATGTGAGAGCAAATTACTTAGTGCACCAATATGTAGCTTGCAAAGTAAAGAAGTAAAACCACAAGGGAAAGAACAACTTGTCAACAAGATGAAAATAGATGAGCACACTTATCTTATGTTGATTTAGAACATTGAGAAACAAGATTTAAGTGTGAGAAAGAAGATTTAAGTGTTTGCCTATACTATCAACTCAACCATGAAGTTACTTCCAATATGTTGGCAAATGGCCTTAAGATTAATGCATGAAATAAAAACACCATTCACTTAACTTATTGAAGCATTTAAACATTTAGGGTTAGATTTAAGCATGTGAAGTAAAGATTAAACTTTAAGGAGATAAGCATGCAAATAGATATAGCTAAGTTGATTATGCCCAATAGGCTTAAGCTAGAGATTGATTAAGTGTGAGATCTAGATCTATAATATATCAAAACATTAAGAACTTAGATCAATAACACAAATTAAACCCTAACCTTACCTTTGGGGTATTCCTCTCCCAATAGGTAGGCAATTATTAGACTTAGAGAATGATTAAAAGAGAAAAGGAAAGAAGAAAGAGAGAGAGATAATCAAGAGAAAGAAGAAAGAGAGGAAAGCAAGCAAGGAAAGTAAGAAGCTCACTAACCCCACGTCCTAGCTTAGGAAAGTGATTTTGAGATTAAAAACTCTAAGCTAGATCTAGATCCAAGCTCACACTTGGGAGGTAGGTTGTACTAATCCTTCTCCCAATCTATAAGCTACTAAAATCAGCAAGAAATGAAGGAGAGTAAGCACAAGAAGCTAGAGAAATAGAAAGAAGGTTGAGAAATAGATACCAATCCCTTTGGGGGGTCTTTGAGTGTTGTGTGGATGCTTTTGGGTATCCAAAACCCCTCTCAACTATATCTGAACCTGCAAAAACCAGCAAGGTATCCTTGCTGGAAATGCTACACACAACAAGCAAAGTGAAGAAAAACTTTTGTCTTTTTAGGGAAAAAAAAATTCTTAAGAAAAATTGATAAAATTTGATATAAATGACCTATCTTGCTAAGTTAAACTAGCTGAAATATATATGAATATGAACAACAAATAGAAGAAGAGTAAAGGGTGAGAAAATCATGGAGTTTGTATGAGTCTCAAGGGAAGAATCTTCTTTTGTGCATTCTCAATGAAACCCTTGAAGCTAAACCTGCAAGACTTGAGAGGTGATGTCCATACAAGAGATAATATGTTGCATATACTAACAAGATGACATTTCAATCTTGTCTAGCAAAACAAGATATATAGATCTACAAGCATGTGCATTAATAGATCTACCCAAGTAACATTTTACCTAAGATCCAATGTGTGCAATCACCAACCAAATATAAACAAAGTTCACCTCATATGTGTGGAAAGAACAAGCATGTGCATAGATCTTCCAATTGTCCTCCAAAGTTTCTCTTTATTACTCAAGAAATGGATCTTGGGAAAATTATCTCCAAAACCCTAAGAGCCAAAGAATGGAAATGATTAAAAGAAAGAGAGGGAGAGAGAGAGAGAAGAAAATCAAGTAGCATAACAATAGCTCAAGATATGGTAAGTTGGGAGTGAGGAAAGGGATCTATTTATACTTGGAGAGGTAAACCTACCTCTCTTGGATCAATGCCAAGTGTCCACCACCAAGCACAAGATGAGATCCCAAGGCTAGGGCACACCATCTAGGGTTTAGATCATAGATCTAGGGTGTAGATTAGTGTTGGAAATGTTGGGATCATACAAAAGAGTAGCGTGAGGCTTATGGGATGCATGCCAAGGGAGAAAAAGGATCCCAACCATCAAAAAATGAATTTTCCTAGGAGATCCACAAGAGGGGGGGGTAACTCTCCTTGGAGGGCACACCACTTGGGGGAGAGGAGAGGAATTAATGAGGGAAGGGGAGTGGAAAGGCATTGGGATGAATCAAAGAGGTAGTGGGAGGCTAGGAAAATCATTCCAAGGGATAGCATAAGTCTCCCACTGATTTTTTTTATCATTTTTTACTTTTTGGAGACTTTCTAGAAGGAAGGCACACCACTCTAGGAAAAGTGACGTGATTTCTTTATGGCTAGGTGGGGGGGTGATGTGAGGGTTGGAAAAGGTTGGGAAAAAACTCTCTCACCTTTATCCATCTTTACATCATACTTTTAACTCAATTTAAAAAAATACATTTTTGCTATGTTTGGACTTAGCAATTAAAATTGTTGTTTTTTACTAACTGACACTCTGGGTGGACAACCCCATAGAAAAAGTTGTTCGACTGAGGTGAAACTTGGTCCAAGGGTGTAGGAGGTGCTATTCCATTTCGTTTGAGCACAAATACCCCTATCAAAAATCCAAGGACCTATTTTTTACAATTTTTTCTCAAAAATAATTAATTAAATAAATAATTAAACCTCCAAACTTAGGGAAATTTAATTAAAAATTAATTAATTAAAAAAAACTATACTAGACTCAACGGAATTCCATGAAACTTTCTAAGATGTCTTTCATGGTCATTTACAATGATTCCCTACAATATTTACCAAAATATAAGCCCACTAGAACGTCGTTCACCACTTTGGAGGAATTATTGCAAGTGTGAGGGAAAAACTCAAGGGAAATCAATAAGGTTGAAAAGCCCAATTGACAACCTAAGGATAAAAAACCCTTAGTGAAAGTAAATCTCCCAGTGAACCAATCCCAAGGTAACTGACCTATACATGACTCATGCAGACCTATTACATTATTGACCCACGTAGGGGTGTGGAAATTCTAGTTACAAAAAGAAGTGTTGGGGTCAAACATGCCCTGTAGAACCAAATTTCTTCGACAAATGAGCATCTGATGATGCATATCTTCATGGCACATGGATTTGAACACCTATGTTGGATAGGTGGTCAACAGGTTCCACCATTTTACACCACCATAGAGAATCATGAAGTCGTATTGCACAATTGTTTGATTGACAATGGGTCCACAAACAACATTGTGCCTTTATCAGTGATGCAAGCACTCAGGATGGAATGTACCATACATTATGAGACTAGTGCAATCATTTATGCTATTGAATTGATAAAAGTCTCATCCATTGGAGAGATTAAATACTTTTGTACCTGGATAAGTGCAGCTCCTCATATCACAACCATATTCACTATGATAGTATTATATTTGCCTCCATCATATGGATTTGTCCTTGGAAAGGATTGGTCCTCAATGATTGGGGGTTATATCATGAACGATGGAAGTTGTATGATGTTTTCAAATAACGATGGAACAATGGTAAGGGTCTCAGAGAATTAAGAAAACTTTTTTCCTTCAAAAGAAAGGAATATGAACTGAAGAGGAATTATATTGATGTTAGAATGGGAAAATATAGTCTTTGATTCAGAACATATTTTCACTCAAGAGAAGACAAAAGAAAAAGATTGTTTTCAAGGATACTAGAAAATTTGTTTTGATGGTGCATGTTCTAAGTCAGGAAATGCAGCAAGAATTATTTTCAAAAACCATGAAGTTGTTATATATCATCATGCCATAAGACTTAATTTTCCATGCACTAATAATGAAGTTGAATACAAAGCGTTAATTCAAGGTATGATTATTGTCATTCAAATGAAGGTCAAACACTTAGTAGTCACTAGTGTTACACATGATTTTGGTCACTCTGGTGATGTCTCTACAAGTGATGTATTCAGGCTACCACAAGGACTTTTGCCTGAGAAAAGTGATTGTTGTCTTCTTCCAAAAAACACATTTTTAAGATGAGTTCACAGGCTGCCTATATTACAAGGTGCGAAAATCCTTCATTCTCGCAGGCAACCCAAAATTAGGGTGTGAACTGTTCACAGTCTGCTCTATCGGTAGGGTGCGAACATGTTTCAAAGTTTGGAAAAGAGAAGAGGTCACGAAGGTTCTAGAAGGGAATCTTCTAGAAAATGAGTTGGCATTCGCATGGTTGACATCCTACTGACTTCTCAAATTTAGTGGGATCATCCTCATCCATTTAACCATCTCTCCTTCTCCTATGAAAGGTTTCTCATGGAAAAGGTTAAGCAAGATTGAATGAAGAATTGGTGAGAGAATTGTGTGAAGAACTTTGTTTGGATAGAAGCTTGAGGACTCTATTTGGTCTATCAAGTTGTATTGGATCTTCTTCATGCAAAGTGTAGAGCAAGTGTGTGTGTTGGAACCAAGGGTCACCAAAAGGAAGCTTGCGACATCAAGGTGATCTGGTTGTATCTTCTACTTTCATTTAATATAATACAGTAGCATGTCCCTTTCCCATAAAATCACTCTTATTTTATTGCATAACTCCTTGATCATATGCATAGGTTGACATTGAATATACTTTGCTATCTTCACTTTGGTTGGTTTGTGTTGTCTTGGACCTGATTTTGCAAGAGCACCGGAGCGAAGCAGGAACAATAGAGACCCAAGGAAACGATATAAAGGTATGTCACTCGTTCCTTCTTAGTAGTAGATTCAATGACCGCAACTTAGGGAAAGAGTCATGTCCTATCATGTTTTGTTCTAGATCTAGGTGGTTATAGGGAGATCTATTAGTGTATGCACCTATTGATTTATCCGATAACAACTAGTGATTCTGAATTGATTATAAATCATGTCAGAAGAAAATATAAAGCCAAAAGGAAGAAATTGAAATGTTATGCAAAAAGAGTGACAGAGCTCATGGACTCTTTCAAATATTTTAACATATCATTTATCCCTAGGGAGAAGAATAAAAAATTCGATTCATTGGTAGTTATTGCGTCCCTATTTAATATTGAATATTTGCAACAAGAAGGCAATTATCATGTGAAAACTATTTTTCGACCATCAGTCCAAAATAATCAAGAATACTTACAAGTTTTTGAGAATGATGAACATGTGGTAATTTTTATTACATATGTTGACACCATAATTGAAGCAAATCCAGAAGAGAGTCTGAATGTGTAAGAAAAGTTCATGAGAAAAGTAAAAAGCCTTCTTCAAAGAAATATGTCAATTTGGAATCCCTCTTTACAAGAGATGATCAAACCAAAATTTCAAAACCAATTGAAGACCCTTCTATTAGAAAAGTCCAAGAAACACATAAGATAAACATTGGTACTCCTGAATCACCAAGTTGTATAAACTTGGGTACCAGCTGTACTAAATATAAGAGAGGGACAAATGCACTCATCTTTTCAAATAATTTTGAGATGTGTTTGCATGGAGTTACAAGGACTTAAAGGAATATGATAAATCAATATTCCAACATATCATAACTCTAAAAGAGGGAGCCAAACCTTTCAAACGTTGAGAACAATAAACCCCAAGATAAAACCTTTGGTAAAAATAGAAATTGAGAAATTAGAAATAACTGGCATAATTTCTCCCATTAGACATTCAGATTGACTTTCAAATCCAGTAATGGTTAGGAAGAAGACCGTTGAAATCCACTTGTGTGTTGATTTTAGGGATATTAATAAATTTAGTATAAAGGATAGTTACCCACTACCAAATATGGAAATTCTTCTTCAACAAATTACAGGGTCTACACTAATGTCAATGTTAGACAGGTTCTTAGGGTACAATCAGGTTATTGTAGCCAAAGAGGATAGGCCAAAAACAACATTTTTAACACCATGGGGAATGTACGCTTATATCATAATGTCATTTGGATTAAAAAATGTAGGTGCCACCTTCTAGAGGGCCATGGATCACACTTTTAAATATTTTGTAAGAAAAATCGGTCAATTATCAAGATGACTTAACTATCTATTCAAAATCAAGAGAGATACACCTCACACACCTTATGTTGATTAAGGTTGGTTTTCATTGATGCCAACCCTTGAAGAAAGTCTGGTAGCACAAAGGTTTGGGTAACGGACCCAAGGTTGTTTCATGTATAATGGTATGAGTTTTAATATATTTTAAGGTAATACTATTCTAAATAGATATTACATGTCATTCCATTTCTGGTGGTATGTGGCACGTCGCATAACTCCTCACGGTTAGAGAGTTATGGCCATGAGAAGTTGGAGAACCCCGGTTTGGGTAATGGACGCAAGTTTGATTGATGTATAATGGTATGAATTTTGATATATTTGTAGGTAATAATATTCTATATGTATAGTACATATCATTCCATTTCTGGTGGTATGTGGAATGTCACATAACTCCTCACGGTTTGAGATTTATGGCCTTACGAAGTTGGAGGACCCTCATATGTCATCTAGAAGCCCCAAACGGTCAAAGTAGTCAAAGTGGTTTAAGAGATTTTAGAAGGTAAATAATAAAGTGAAGTGATGAGTGTACTATAATTCAAAGTGAATACAAAATAAATTATTTTAATACTAAATTTAATGGAGAAATTAGAAGTGGGTTAACCCTAAAATAAGGAAAGTGGGCAAAGTGACCTAGAAGATGCTTCTAAGGAAGCTACTTGGAGAATATAAATAAGAGGAAAAGCTCTCTCATTTTACATAAAAATTGAGCATATTAAATATATATAGGTTACTAAGGTAACCAAAGGATATCTAAGTCAAATTTCATATGGAAGGTGAAGAAAATAAGGTTGGAATTCAAGGGAAGATAAATTATTTCGATGATGTTTTCTAAGGTATGTTATTTACAGGTCATCTCACCATTTTTGCAATAAAAAAAAAAAATTAGAATGATTCAGACCTTCAAATTGATAGGCCATTGAGGAAACATATCCAAATATCTATGGTA
Organism: Picea sitchensis; assembly: GCA_010110895.2. Taxonomy (NCBI): domain Eukaryota; kingdom Viridiplantae; phylum Streptophyta; class Pinopsida; order Pinales; family Pinaceae; genus Picea; species Picea sitchensis. The sequence goes on along the minus strand of SNQJ01S0096552.1, from coordinate 21,451 downwards.
AAAATTTTAGCTTGTGGGTCGTTGTATTTTTAGAGTTACACTCCATGGAAAATATGGTTTGTGGCTAATCCTAAAACTAGTCTAAAACAGGTGTTTCGGGTAAAACCGTCATAACTTATTCATAAAATATCCAAATTTAGTAAGACCAAATGTGTTGGTTAGAGTACAGTCTATAGTATTATTTGTACCATTTTCATATCTATTCAACAAATATTTCATGAGGGGTACGCTCTACAAGGTCGCTCTCTAGAATAAACCAAAATTCAACAAGGTATGCCAATGTTTTCTATAACTCCTTTTCTAAGAGGTTCCAAGTAGTGACAGTTGGAGGAATTGCATCAAAAAAACTGACAAACAATGTGTAAAATTTTCAGATCTTTATTAATTACAGGTACATAGTTATGATTATTTCAAGTTAGGGTTGTTGACTAATCCAAAAATAGTCAGGTGAGACTAAAGAAAAGTTTGATGAAAATGATAGTCTCTTGTTGTGAAAGTTAAGGAAGGTTTGCAGGTATGTGATCATATACACCAGTTCTATTACAGAGTTACAAATCATATTTGGATGATGAAATTGATGAGGGTTTTGGTTAAGGTACATGGTTGGTACATGGTTGAGACAAGTAGTTGATGAGTTGGCACATACATGAGGTGTATAGTTGATGATGTTGGTACATATTGATGAGTCATAGTTGATGAGTATTTGACACATGATTGGTACATACTTAGTACATGGTTGGATGCACTTGTTTACGGTACAGGTTGATTACAGGTTGTTTGGTATAGGTTGGTGCATGGTTGATGCACTTGTTTATGGTACAGATTGATTACAGGTTGAGGTACAAGTTGATGCATGGTTCAATTTTATCGGTACAGTTTTACAGTGGTATATCTCACAGTGATAGTGTGGAAGTGGTTTCATCATTCTACTTCTACTTCATGGCGGTTGTACGGGGCAAGGACAGGTGGTTGTAGCCACCTTCTGGTTGTATCCGGAGAACATAGGGGGTTCTAGACTCCTTCTGGTTGTAGCCAAAGAATAGGGGAGTTGGATCTTCCCTTGGGTTATAGCCTGAGAAAAAAGGGGGTTGGAGCCTCCTTCTAGTTGCAGCTAGAAAACAAAGGAAGTTGGTGCTTCCAATGAATGTAATTTTTCAAGACATATAAGAAAAATCATTTTGTGGTTTTCTCCCGCTTTGGGTTTCCACGTAAAACACTGGTGTATTGTGTATGTGTATGATTGTTCATTTTTTCATTGCTTATTTACTCTGCAGTTATTGGAAGATAATGCTACATTTATATAACACTTGGATTATATGGTTAAAAAGGATTAAATTGCTCTATTGTTGATTCACCCCCCCTCTCAATAATCGAACAATTGGTATCAAAGCCAAGTCCCTTCAGAAATCAGTTTAACCAATGAAAGGTAGATCATGGAGAGAAACAACTTGTATAAAAATGGAATACCACAGTTCAATGGACAGAAATATGTATTTTGGAGCATAAGGATGAAAACATATATCCATGCACAGGGATTTGAAATTTGGCAATCAATTGTAGATGGATACATAGCACCAGCAGTTCCACCAACAAATGACAAAGCAATGAAACTCAGTCACAATAATTCCAAAGCCAAAAATGCACTTCTGAATGATCTTAGTGAAACAGTATTCACAAAATTTGCACATTGTAAATATGCTAAAGAGATTTGGGACAAACTTCAAAATATTTATGAAGGAGATTCAAAAGTCAAAGCAGTAAAGCTTCAAACTTACAGAGGCCAGTTCAAACAACTTAAGATGAAGGAAGATGATAATATTGCAGCTTGCTTTTTACAAGTTGATGAAACAGTAAATGAAATCATAGGATTGGGAGAAGAAATCAAAGAATTTGTAATTGTTCAAAAAGTACTAAGATCTCTTCCTATGATATTTCACCCTAAGATATAATCACTAGAAGAAAGATCAGATCTAAACTCAAGAAGCATGGATGAATTACATGGAATATTCACGGCATATGAAATGAGAATTGAACAAGAAAATCCAGATATAAAAGAAGCATCCTTCAAAGAATCCAAAAATTCAAAGAAAAAGGGAAGGCAAAAAGAAGAAAATAGCAGCAACAATGATGTTGGCCCTCGACCAAGTTTTGAGAAAACCTTGTTCAAGTTTGGACCACTTTGGACTTCAACCGGCTGGTCTAAGATGGAGCACCCAGGAGGAGTTGAGATCGTGGATCTCACTTATTTTGCGGGCTATGTGGACCCATCAAGGGGTTCCTTAGGGTTTTTTTAATGGGTTTTGGGATGTCATCCCATGGGTATACCCATGATTACGCCTTATTGTAAAAGTATAAATAAGTAAGAAGCTAATGTATAAAGGGGGGAGGAAATACATAGTGGAAAAAGAGTCTAAGTGCAAGTATTTGTGCAACAGAATGTGTATGTAAGGCTCTTTGTTCAATAGATAAGTCCTTGACCTAGTTTTAGGAAGGAGGATATGGTGTGCAGTGCACAGATCTCCTGTCTGGTGCGAAGCTTGTCTCTATGGCTTAGTGCATAGGAGCAGATGAATGTAGAGATCGAAGAATAATAAAGAAGATGAAGCAGTTGGTGGACGTAGATCCACACTTGTGTTACACATTATTTTGGTCACCCTTGTGATGTGTCTACAAGCATGTATTCAACCTTTCAAAAGGATCTTTCCCCTGAGAAAAGTAATTGGTTTCCTTCTCTACAAAGCATGTTTTTATAAGGACGTTGCATGCTAGTAGTATTATACAGTGAAAAAATGTCTGATTTCCGCATGTTTCCCTAAACCTAGCATGTGGGGTTTCTGCAGGCTACTATATAGAAAGGGTGCGACAGCATTCTAAAACTGAGAAAAAGGAAGAAGTTCACGAAAGTTCTAGAAGGAATCTTCTAGAATATGAGGTGTCATGCGTGTGGTTGAGATCCTACCCACCTCTCTGATTTGGTGGGATCATCTTGATCTCTTTAACCATCTCTCTTTCTCCTATATAATGATGGATTTCTCATGGGAAAGGCTAAGAATTAAGTAAGCAAGAGAAAGTAAGGAATGATTAAGGTTGGATAGGATGTGAATTGTGTGAGGTACTCTACATCAGATGCTTGAAGGCTTCATCTCAGCTTATCAAGCTATTGTGGATCATCTTCATGCAATCTTGGAGAAAGTGTGTGTGTCAAGAGAAAGGACCACCGAAAGGGAACTTAGCGACATCAATGTTGTTTGGTTGTATCTTCCACTTTCTCTTAATATAATACAGTGGCATGTTTCTTTCCCATAAAATCATTCTCATTTTATTACATGATTCCTTGATCACATGTATAAGTCTTCAATGAATATACTATTATTGCTTTCACTTTGGTTGGTTTGTGTTTCATTGCAGGATCAATAGCACAAGAGCACCGGAGTGAAGCAGGGACAACAAAGACATAAGGAAGCGATATTTAAAGGTATGTCACACATCCTTTCTTTGATAATAGATTCAATGATTAAAGATTAGGTTAAGCGCCATGCCCTGTCTTGTTTTGTTCTAGATCTAGGTGGATCTAGGGAGATCAATTTATGTCCGCATTTACCAATATTATCCAATAAAAAAATTGGCGACTCCACTAGGGATACAATCTATTTTTTATTTTTGTTTTCCATTTTCCCTTAGCCTATATTTTTTCATTTTGTTTCAGTCTCTGAGTCTATAAGGGATCAATCTAGACTCTCTGGCCCTGAAAGTTTCCTAAATTTCTTTACCCTCTTTCCAAATTTCTTGTGTTTACAGACATTTCCACACTATACTCTATATGTCACCTATGGAAGATTTAAATTGTCTCACCCTGATTGTTTAGTCCAGTGCAAACTTTCTTCACCCTATCCATTGCTAGCCTGTGGAAACTGGTGATTCCCGCACTATAACCTACTTTTGGCCTGTAGCGGTGTCTGTAAAATGTTTTGGATTGGGTCTTGATTGTCTTTTTGATGCCCAGTTTTTCCTTGATCACCTGGGGTGAATTTTGAGGTCAATATTTGAATGATTTCTGAATTTAAAACTTGCTTTTTGATTGGTTTTCAAAGATTGCAAACCCTTCATTATCATTTTGTAAGTTTTTGCTTCTTGATTTTCATCAAGAAGGATATAATCTCTGATCGTAGATCTGGGTGCTTGATTGATTAAAATTCTTTCATTTGAGTGAAGTTTTGGATTACTTTACATTTTTTGGATTTCTTGTTGATTTAAAAGCTATTGCTTGTTTGCATTTGATAAACACTTTCTTATCATCTTTGTTTCTATCTTCATTGAAATTTTTATTTGGGTTTTTGTTTAGTGTATCTATTTTCTTTGATTACATTTCCTTTCTTTAGTATGCCTCATATCTAGCTCTGGAAAGGAAAATTAAAGTCATTCATTCTTTTTAAGTAATCATTCATAAAAAATCTTTGCATTTAAAACTGAAAGAGAACGAATTGAGAAATTTCATTGCTTATGATTGTTTGGAATTGTATTTCATTCGAGAAAAGAAATTATATTTCGTAGCTTTCATGTTTCTGGAAAGATATCTTCTCCCTATTGTAGATAGAATTCATTGAACGAAAGATTGCATCATTCCTATCTATTTTCATACTATTGGATCAAGGTCTCTCACAACATTGGTTTCATCTCCATCTCCCTCTTGAGTAAACAAAAGCCTCTAAAAACATTGCGTAATTTAAAATTTTAATTAGTAACATTTATTTTCTAGGGATCTTTTACACCAACATTAGTTAGGCTAGTGCTTTGGAATAGGCTGTAAGAGACACTCTCCAAAGCACAAAACACACAAAAGCATCTTGTTATAGGGAGTGTTCAAATCCATTTGCAACATTTTTTCCTAGGAAGCCCTTCTCACACAAGGGTCAAGCCTGAGGTCGCATTGAAACTAGCAGAGTTACTCACCCTGCTTTGTTGGTCTTGGTGTAGAGATTGTGTTTATTATGGGGGTATCTTGAAGGTATACCCACAATGATGAGTGGAAGCCTCTCAAGTTTTTTTTAGGCTAGATACCCTGCCTTTGCGCGTGGATTGGATTGTCAATTGTTTCCCCAGGCATTATTGTTGCTCTTGGTAGCCTTAGTTGCCTATCTTTTTAGGGTCTTACGTGAGGTGATTGTGGAGGGGAAACTCTTCATGGTACCTAGAATCGACTTTGGGCAGACTCACTCTGGCTCCTTGGAGGGTATACCCATGATTATGTGTGGGAGCTTGCACCAGGGTGTAAGTCCGTTAATCAGGTCGTCAACGTAACTTTTCCACCCTCTCTATCCTAGCCCCTTCTTGTCTTGACTTCGTGATGTTGGATTTCATCACCAACTAGTGACTTCGAAATAAGAAGGTTTGTTTGCTTAGTTTGATTCCTAGATTTTATTAGCGAGTGTTGTTTGTTTTCGTAGTTGGCCATATATTTTTTGCGTAAAATATTTGGCTCAGCCAACATTGACCCTCCACGTCGTTCCCGTAGGGTCTAAAGACTTCTTCCCAAAAATATGGAGGATTACTTCCCTCTACCCCTTAGTCATCGGAGGGATCTCTTCAATGGAGCAAGGTCCAGGACACTGTAACCTCACAAGAGGAAGGTTCCACCTCTTTAGAAAATTTTCGAATTGTTTCTAATTCTCTAGAGGCTTTCTGCATTCCCCCTGGATACGAGAGATATATTCGTGCTGAATTCATCTAGAGAACTTGTTGTTGACACTTCTTGAATACTGATCAGACCCCATTCAAGCCCTAGACTCGAGGATCCTCTTTTGACTACCAACATATTTATAATCCCACCTCGCATGGTGCGGGACCTTTATGACTCAAGGGAAAGTGTTTATATACTTGTCGTATCACAAATACCCACAGTGTCTGCTACCTACATGGTGCCACGAAACCACTTTTCTGGTGCAACTAGCCATATTACCATCATTCTAGACACATAGAATGTTGGTCCTAGATCGACTTTTTATCTCAAGATGGCCCATTCTACTATGGTCCCACACATTACAATTATTCCTATCAGGAATGTGGTGGTTATCCAAGCTCCCATTGGCACACCACTCTCATCTAGACCTATCACTTGACTCCCTCCTAGGTATCATGCTTTGAATCCTTCCATTGCTATCCCTACCCAGGTTCCATCTAAAATTTCTAGACTTTTTGTTCCACCTAGGTACAATGCCACTACCGATTTTGTTCCTACACCTTCCCGGGTCCTCTCTAGAGGGTCTTATCCACCTTTTCCCGGGGGATCTAGACCTAGTGGCTCTAATTAAATTGGAAGCACCCATCGTCTGTTTACTTATGGTTACCAGATTCATGTTGGAGGGAAATCTAACATTGGGGGCTATCCTCTACTTGGAGGACAACCTCAGGTTGGAATCTATAACCCATTGTATGCACAAAACACATATGGATCACTAGCTCACCTTTGGAATATTTTTTCCCAAGGAAATCCACAATCATCTGGGGGGCAATAGCTTCAAAGAAACTCTTTTATACCCCCTCACTTGGGCCATCCATATCTGGGTTCTTTGGGTTCCACTTGAGGTCCACACACCCAATCTAGTGTCCCTTTTCAAGGGAACATTCCCAACCAAGCCAACCCTATGGGCTACATGCCTCCACATCCTTAGTTGAGTCTTTCAGGACACTCCAAGTACATTCAGACTGCTTACGGTCCTACTGGTATGCCGATGGGAATTCCTCCCCAAAGTCACCAGTACCCTCAAGTGAATAGATAGATTCCTTTTCTAGCCACTTTGGATCTACCTGACTTGTCTATGATCTTGATTGATCCTATCTTACATTCTCCCCATTGGCATGTCATACCAGCCAAGCTACCGTCCAACATTCCCAAATTCAACAATAAACCGGGAGAATACCCAAACAACCATGTCATGATTTTTCACCTTTGTTGATCGTCCAACTCTTTAATGGATGACTCCATTCTCTTATGTCTCTTTCAACTAACTCTCACAGGTTTAGTTGCAAATTGGTATATTGAATTACCGCGTAGTTTATTTAACGAATTCAACACCCTTGTCATGGATTTTCTCACACATTATCAATTGCCCATCTGCTACAAGACAGGAACCAATATTTTGAGTTCCTTTAAGCAATCTTCAGCCACTCATATTTCTGGTCACATCCATGAGTGGAGACATAGATGACGTTTGATCAAAATCAAACTTCCTGATCATTTATTGGCTAAATGGTTCACCAAATAATTCGTCAATGAAATCTCCCATGATATTGCCATGGGTGGTGTTGTCACTGAAGAGAAGGCGATCAGTTGCGCTCAGTACCTAGATCTCATTTATCCACAAACGGACACTCTTTATGACTTGCTCCCTGATTCTCCTCTCCCTTCTACCACCGCTACCTCAACAACCCCAACAGCTTCTCATGTTGTTGATGGTGTGATTGGCACCTTCCGTGCTGACGCTAAATACATGTCGTCCACTCACATCAAGATCAAGCTCCTCAATGATATTTGAAGGCATCATTGAGCCCCCAAAATCAATATCCTCGACGATACCTTTCCAACGAGCTATCACACACCTAAAACGGAGATTGTATGCAAAAGTTACGACTCCGGGAAGTTGATGTACTAACTTACCCAAACGGGGCCCACATGACTTTTGGCGCTTCATCTCCTACGGTTAGGTTTTTGGATGTCTAGGGTTTTTGGAATTATTTATTATTGTAAAAATACCTTCAGAGCCTCATTGTAACCTTCTTATTTCAAATGTGCATTGTCGTTACATCTCTTCTCAGAGATAAGCTGCCACCATTCCAGCAAGCTTGTTTCCATTGCATTTTACAGTTTCAGCTTATTTCATTATTGAATAGAAAACCAGTTTTACTGTATCTTTGTTATTTTGTGTTAAGAACCTGTTAATACTCTGTATTCATTTTGTTATGCTCATAAAATCTAGATCATTGGTATCAAAGCGGCCTTCTCCTTGTCGTCTTAATGCATGTCCCCAACGAGGTCGGAGTACAAAGAGTTGGGTCTCGAGGTTGTTTCTCTTGAGGAAAGAAGCTCTCGCATGCCCAAGTGACCTCCCATGGTAGGAGAAAAGAAATATGATAGGACAGGAGATCCTTTCTAACTGTTGATTGAGGAATCCCTCACGCAATAGAGGAATGAGATGATGGATAGTTTCTCACAAATCCTTCGGCGGCTACCAATAGGTGACGCATCTTCTTCGAATGAAGGCGCCGCCCCCTTCAAGGTACAAATAAACTTCGATATTCCTATATTTGAAGTTCAGAGAGACACAGATGTTGTATACAAGTGGTTGAATCTACTAGAAGGGTATTTTTCTGTCCATAACTTTTCGAATAAAGAAAATATTACTTTTGCACTCCTCAAAGTCGTTCCCCATGTCAAATATTGGTGGGAAACTTTCTATGAGAAAAAGGAAACAGAGGAAACCTCATTATTTTCAGTCACGGCCACCTGGGAATCCTTCAAGGATGCTATTAAGGAACAATACTACCCTGTCGGAAGGTATGACATCTCATCCTTGGGCGTGGCCTACCGATATGCCTTCAAAATCAAGCAGAAGCTCAAACAAAAGACGCGGCAATTTGGGCCTGGGAACCCCTCACAACAAAAGCCAGGAAAGGGTGGCCCCAACCCACTGAACAAAGGACAGAGAAAATACGAACAGTATCAGGACAACCATTCCAAGCCGCAAGCAAAGAAGGACACTGGAAATAAAAAGAAAGATACTAGGAAGTGGTGCGACTTCCATAAGAGCCTTTGGCATAACACTGTTGATTGTCGCTCAAAGCAGTCGCTAGTGGCTAAAGTGAAAGCCTCTGAATCAGATTCAGATTATGACTCTAAGCCAGAACTAGAAAGGGGAAGATGGATCATTGACGCGGAACCCAGTGCCACCGTTGCTACCACAAAGCTCCAGCCTAATGAACCAGACGAGCCAGAAGAAGGAAAATGCCTCTTCCATTCATAGATGTGGGTAAAAGGCACCCCACTGCACTTCATCATTGATAGTGGTAGCCAGAAGAACCTCATCTCAGCAGAGGTCATCAAGCAGCTAGCCCTACCAACAATGCCACACCCACAACCGTACACCATTGGATGGCTCTACCAAGGAAGAGATCTCTGCGTCAGCCAACAGTGTCGACTGTCGTACAGAATCAAGCCTTTCAAAGATGAGGTATTGTGTGATGTTGCTCCTATTGAAGTTTGTGATGTTGTATTTGATTCTAGGCCTCGTAGTGTTATTATTACTTTGAACAGGAAATTGTACAGGATACTCGAGCCAGTCCCACCTAGTGTTATTTCCTTGATCTCTGTTAAGCAATGAAGGAAGGTCATCTCTAAAACAGGGAATTTTTTCTTCTTCGTGATTCGCTCTCAGAATAAGAGAAAGATCACAGCCACATCTAGGGTCTCTGCGACTGACCTCTTCACACAGTAGAAGCAAGTAGATAAGGTCGTGGAAGAATACTCGGACATCTTCTCCTCACCTATAGGGGTACCTCTGCACTGCCAGGTCAAGCACCCCATCGATCTGACCCCTGGTGCATCGCTACCCAATGGGCCAGTCTATCGTCACTCTTTTTTAGAGAATGGGACAGATCTAAGAACTGATCCACAAGGGGCACATCCGCCCCATCTCATCACCTTGCGGGAGCCCAATAGTGCTGGTACAGAAGACAGATGGAACTTGGTGACTCTGTATTGATTACCGGGCTCTGAATAAAATCACATTCAGAAACCGGTACCCAATTCCTCGAATCAATGACCTCCTTGATCAACTCACGGAGGCCAAATACTTCAGTGAGATTGATTTGAAGTCTGGCTACCACCAAGTTCTGATAGAACAAATAGATGTATGGAAGATCTCCTTCAATTCAAAGGAAGGCCTTTTTGAATGGTTGGTCATGCCCTTTGGTCTGACAAATGCTCCAGCCACTTCCATGAGGATGATGGATGATATCCTGCGACCATTCACCAATACTTTTGTAGTGGTGTATTTGGATGACATCCTAATTTACAGCAAGACTTGGGACAAACATTTGTAGCATATTCACCAGGTTTTGCACACCCTGCGACAGCACAAGCTATACACCAACTTGGAAAAATTCTCCTTCAGCATGGACAGGGTCCATTACCTGGGCTACATCATTGATCAGCATGGCGTACATGTGGATCCATCCAAGATCCAAGAAATCCGTGACTAGCCATCCCCAACAACACTCACTGAGCTTCGGAGCTTCTTGTGCCTTGCCAATTTCTACCGCAGGTTCGTGTTGGGTTTCTCCCATATTGCATGGGCCCTCAGCCAAATAAATAGGGGTGGTGGTAAGGAGAAATTTGTGTGGGGCTGGTCCCAACAATAAGCATTCAATGATTTGAAGCAGCGCTTATGCTCAGCCCCAGTAATTTCACTACCAGACCTGCAGCATCCTTTTGAGATCAAGACAGATGCTTCAAACTATATTGTGGGCGTCGTTCTCACTCAGCACAGCCACCCCATGGCCTATCATAGTGAGACACTGTCATATATTATCCGTAAGTACCCTACTTATGATAAAGAAATGTACTCCATTATGCAAGCATGCCACTAGTGGAGACATTACATTATTGGGAAGGAGACAGTCATCCACAATGATCATAAGCCACTGCAGTTCATGTAGACAGAGAAAATTGCAGAATGACTGCCATCAAAAGTGGTCCACATAATTGCAGCAATTCCACCTCAACATCAAGTATAAAATAGGAAGCACCAATCGCATCATTGATTTCCTTAACAGACTACCAGTCACAGCACCCACCACGGTTCTATAATCTTATGGCCATGAGACATCTAGATGGACCCAACTCTATGAGACAAACCCTGACTTTGCCACCACCTACCAAATCTTGGGTGCAAATGCAATTGTCGATCATTTCCATCTTTAGGATGGGTTGTTGTGTCATCTGGGCCATATCTATGTTCCATCAAGTGAGCGAGCGAAGCTAATCTGGGAAGCCTACTACAGTCGGGTGGCAGGACACTTCAAAGTTGAAAAGACAGTGGCGATGCTACAGAAACATTTCTACTAGCCAGATTATCTTCGCTCGCAGCAAAGTGGTCCACATACTTGCAGCAATTCCACCTCAACATCAAGTATAAAACAGGAAGCGCCAATCGCATCATTGATTTCCTTAGCAGACTACCAGTCGTGGCACCCACCACGGTTCTATAATCTTGCGGCCATGAGACATCTGGATGGACCCAACTCTATGAGACAAACCCTGACTTTGCCACCACCTACCAAATTTTGGGTGCAAATGCAATTGTTGATCATTTCCATCTTTAGGATGAGTTGTTGTGTCATCTGGGCCATATCTATGTTCTATCAAGTGAGCGAGTGAAGCTAATCTAGGAAGCCTACTACAGTCGGGTGGCAGGACACTTCAAAGTTGAAAAGACAGTGGCGATGCTACAGAAACATTTCTACTAGCCAAAACTTCAACAGGAGTTCAGAAAGTATATCAAGTCATGTACTACCTGCACTATTACCAAACCGACCACTAAGAAATAGGGCCTGTACACCCCTCTTCCTACTCCTGACAGGCCATGGGAATCCATCTCAATGGAATACATGTCAGGCCTCCCATCCACCAAGCGGGGAAATGATTGTGTTTTTGTGGTTGTTGATCGCTTTTCTAAGATGGCGATTCCGGTTGCCTACAAGAAGAGCATCATAGCAGAGGCCACTGCCAAGCTCTTCTTTGAACGAGTCTGGGTACATTTTGGAATCCCACAAACCATTGTCTCAGATCAAGATATTCGATTTCTCATCACATTATGGTTGAGCCTCTGGTCACTGCTGGACACCAAGCTCACCAAATTCATGGCCTTCCACCCCCAGACAGATGGCCAAACCAAGGTTGTAAATAAAATGATTGTGCATATTTAAAATGATTGTGCATAATTCAAAGCACCCTTGCACATGGGATGAGAGCCTTCCCTATGTCCAGCATAGTTACAACCGAGCCCTGCATAGCTCAACTGGCCACATCCCCTTTCAAGTGGGGTAGGGATTCCAACCACTAGG
>SNQJ01S0096551.1:6660-18815 GCA_010110895.2 Picea sitchensis | reverse complement strand
GTTCAATATATTAATTGTTATGCTCATGTTTCCAGGTTGAAGGTGTTTTGGTTGCAGTGAATACGTACTCGACCCCCTTTGAGCCTGTATGTGTGAAATGAAACTCTCATTCTTCCGCTTGTGCTTTCATAAGTGATGATACGATTGATTGTCTGCGATGCAGTAAAAAATTTCCATACATATATAGACATTGCCTCAATGTTGCCATCTGAACCATGGGCAACACAATCATGCATTGTACAATTAGACAACCTCTGTTACAAGATGTGCTTCTTGGGTTAGTAGAAATGGCATATGAAGCATACCTACAAAAAAAGGCAAACAGTGTCTACATGTTGCGCAGCTTTCAGATACATAGCAAATTTACCTTAAATGAGGACAATGCAATATTGCATATCGGCTGGAAAAAAAAATCATGTCAAGCTTTGGCAAGAAACGAAAATATCTCATTTGTGTCTGTAATTTTTCTTCAACACCCAGATGGATGTTCAGCAGACTCGAGTTCTTCGGAGTTTACATCTATAGCTGTAAAATTCTCTTTCCAGAGATTTTGTGTCTTCTTCTGCACTTGAAACAACAAGGAGAATCTAATTACAAATGCAATCAATGTTGTTATTTTGATGTTTTTTTGCATCTCCCAGTAATAATTTTTCATATTTGTTTTGGTGTGCAAATAAAAAAATAAATAAAAAATAGTGGTTGGTTGTGGCTTTGATGGAGGAGTCTGCACGTTTTTTGGGTGCCCAAGTTGGACAATTGTTTTCCAACTATATAGCCATGGCAGGATTTCTGCATTTTTTTTGGGTGCCCGAATAAAATCAAAATTGGTCTCCAACTATACATTTATGGTATGGTATGTGCATTTTCTCGATGCCCTAATTGAAAAAAAAAGGACTCAGCATGGATTGAAACATGAGCTTGAGATTTTCAGATCTTGCTATAGAGATTGGGGATTTTGGGCATTGGAATTCATACAGGCATGTGAGGTTGTTGGTTATGTATAGGCACATAAGATTGTTCAGTCCATAAATGTGAAGCATGAGACCAAACCCCATAAAAAGTATCCAACTGTAAATAACTCGGCCCATCCTTTGAACCATCGAAATAGCTTGCTCCTCTAGGCAGAACCATCAAAAATTTCCAATAATATTGGAAATTTGGCATTGTTAAAACTAGTTGTGATAAATCATGGCACTATCAGAAGAAAATGTCCATAGTGATCTTGCTTAATGGTAAAATAGTAATTGACAACTTTCTTGTTCCCAATTTTGAGGTCTGGTTATAGCTAGCGTACAGTGGAAAAGCTCCACTTGTTTTGTGTTGTCTTTTGTTTGGCAGACTTTTGTTCATATCCCATGGCCCCAGTTATTTTCTCGTGGGAACATATACCAGATGTAAGAGAAAACCAATGCCACAATGTGTTTTATATATATATCAGATTGTTTGATGCAAAGTTCGATGTGTGTTGCTCTATGGAACTTTGTTGGATCTTGCTTGATGCCTTCTGTGTTCATGCGTTGCCTTCTGCCTCAACTTTCAATACATTTGGTGTTTACTTGGTTCTTGGTTTTGTTCTTCGTTATGGAAAATTAATAATACATTCAGGATATTCACAGTTTTTCTATGATCTTAAAGACTATAGAGGACATGATTTTCCCTTTAATATAAACTCTATGACGCAGATGTAGTATGTGGCTCGTTTTAGCACTCTTCCTTGATCAAATTGTTTTAGCTCGTCTTAGCACTTTTTATATATCAAGTTTTTTAATGCAAAGGTCCATGTGTACTGCTCTATGGAACCTTGTGGGATATTTCTTGACGCCTTTTTTGTTCATGCGTTGCCTTCTGCTTCAACTTTCAATACATTTGGTGTTTACTTGGTTCTTGGTTGTGTGCTTCGTTCTGGAAAATTAATAATACATTCAAGATCTTCGTAGTTTTTTCTATGATATTAAATACTATAGAGGACATGTTTTACCCTTTAATATAAGATCTGTGATGCAAATGTGATATTTGGCTCGTTTTATCACTTTTTCTTGATCGATGAACTTAGCAAAATTAATCTCTTGGAATAATTTGAAATAAAAGAATATATACTATATGAAGTCTAATGGAACTATCATATCAATGAGAGGACATTAAAATTCAAATTCGTCGTTGTTATACTTGCGGTGAAGCTGACAGTACAACAACTTTACTTACACATCCCAAATTGATTTTCTTGTAGCTTTTTGACGCTTCTCTTATACAAATAGATCCCAGAAACTATAAGCATGGCTCATTGTATCTATTCCTTGATTGAAGAACTTGTTCACATATTTAATGCACTTCATAGTTACTGTTAAGACCATCAATGGGGCTTTCTTACACCAATTACCACTTCCGAAAATTTCCATCCCCTTTCTTTTTTCCCTCTTCTTTCCATTTTTGGTTACTTACTCATTTTTCAAAAAATGTCTAGGTGTGGGAGTTGGTGGATTCACATATTCAGATTTCCACTTACTTTTATATCACTAGCCCGAACGACCACTTCCTCGTTTCATATTGAAAACAAAAATTGGATCGTGGGTTCCCAGATAGGCGGGTTCAACATTGTGTTTCCATTGTTTCGCCACCTGTGAACAACACCCGGACTTCTGCGATCTACAAATTATCAAACAAATTCCCCTTTATCTAGTTTTTAACACTTTTCCTTGATCGATGAACTTAGCAAAATTAATCTCCTGGAATAATTTGAAATAAAATAATATATACTATGTGAAATCCAATGGAACTATCATATCAACGAGAGGACATTAAAATTCAAATTTGTCATTGTTATACTTGCGGTGAAGCTGACAGTACAATACCTTTACTTAAACATCCCAAAATTGATTTTCTTCTGGCTTTTCGACGCTTCTCTTATACAAATAGATCCTGGAAACTATAAGCATGTCTCGTTGTATCTATTCCTTGATTGAAGAACCTATTCACATGTTTAATGCACTTCATAGTTACTGTTAAGACCACCAATGGGGCTTTCTTACAACAATTCACACTTCTTAAAATTGCCATCCCCTTTCTTTTTTCCCTCTGCTTTCTGTTTCTGGTTACTTACTCGTTTTTCGGAAAATGTCTAGGTGCGGGAGTTGGCGGATTCACATCTTCAGATTTCTACTATTACTTTTATATCACCAGCCCGACCAACCGCTTCCTCGTTTCATATTGAAAAAACTTTTTGAATCCCGGGTTCCCAGATAAGTGGGTTCAACATTGCACTTCCATTGTTCCGTTGCCTTCAAATAGCACCCAAACTTTCGCGATCTACAAATTAGCAAACAAATTCCCCTTTATCTCATTTGCTTTCGCTTTCAGTTTACTTGGTCTTTTTTTCAAATGTGTTCTTCTTTTATATACAACACCCAAAGTTCCGCAATATACAAATTGACCCTCGAAATCCATCATTGTCTCATGTTTTGTGTTACGCATTTTGCATTCAACAGTTGGGGCAGATACAATTTTGCATTTGACACTCGGGGCCCTACGTCTCCTCGGGAACCCGTCACCCTATTTTGAAGCTCATCTGACTTCTTTCCACACTTGACCATTTCTTGACATCTCTTTCGCGGATCATCGAGTTCACAGGTCCAGGAAATTTCAAATTTCTAGTTGTTGTTCCTTGTGCCCACTACCTTCAGATTTCTTTCCAAGTATATGCAATATGTATACAACTTCTCCAATAACATACATAAAAGATCTTTCCAGGAAATGGAATATCTATTGTAGATTTGAATATATTGGACCTTCTTTTCCCTCTTCTATACTTGACCAAATTCCCCTTTCTTTTTCCCCTCTACTCTCTCTTTCTCGTTACTTAGTCGTTTTTCCAAAAATGTCTCAATGCCCGCGTTGGCCGACTCAAGGGTTCACATTTTCGCTTGTGCTTTTATATCATGAATTCGACCAACCACTAGCCATTCGATGCCTAGGCACTTTCCAGATCGTGGATTCCCGAGCAGGCGGGCTCTATATTGCACTTCCCTGTGAGGTCAACGACAAAGCCTGTGACCTACGTGGGTCTATTCTTCCTTACTAGCTTTCTAGTTATTAATTGGCATACTAGGCGCACTGTGTCATTCTTGATGGAAGCTACCTTGCAACCTCGTGTCCCCTTCTCAACATCACCGTATGTATCCTTGATCTTTTGTGCTAGTGCGCGATCTATGGCTTTTCCTAGATAGAAGTCTTGCAGGTTGGGTCCTTGCATACTTAATCCAGTGATCCTATGGATCAACGTTGGATCGACTATGATACGACGGTCTAGCCATAAGTAGTTGCCATGGTAACATGAAAGAAGTAGCTTGACACAGGCATTCACTTCCTAGTGCCTTCCAAAGTGTGGGATTTTCATTACATTTAACAGGGTGGACTGCGTGAGGTTCAAGACTTAAGCAGCGCCTCCGGAAAGATTGCTTTAGTATCACCTGAACGAGGGGGTGATGATGAATTCGAAGAGACAAATGGCAAAGAAAATGAACAGAAGCAAGGTGAAGTAACATCGCCTAGAGATGAGGTCGATCCCCTGAAGAAGAGGAAGGTTTCTCCCCTGAAACCTTCTTCCAGGAAGAAATCAAGAGCCACCGTGACCAAGATGCAGATTGTACTCACTACTGATGATTTTGACTTCATCATAGCAGCTCTAAACGACGCTTCGCTGGAAATCATGGAGAAATAAGAAGCCAAACAGGAGGAAACGTATGACATAATTGAGGTCAAACTCCGAGGGGTACAACAGGCCCTTCAGTCTAGCCGTGCAGTTTCCACTGCACCCCTGCCATCAGGAGAACCAGATTTGGGAGATGAGCCAGCCCAACTCTGCCGACTAGTAGATGCAACCGAAGCTCGCCTTCGACGAGCACAAGAAGAAACAGAACAAGCCACTCAGGCCTTGAAGCAAGTGCAAGGAGTACTCTTAGAACAACGTTGAGTTGTAGAATAGGAGAAGGTTTCTCTCCATGCAAAGTTTGAAGAAGATAAAGCACAGATGCAACAAGAAAAAGAACAGTTGCTCACAGAGCAACTCGAAGTGAAAGAAGCAGTCTACAAAGAACTTTGCTCTGTGATAGACTTAGAGCCACAGGCAGAAGACCGCGCCACGCAACAAGTAGAGCAGCTCGCATAAGATATCCAGCAACTACAACAAAGAATAGTAGACTTAGAGCTCCGCACAGTGCCCGACACTCTGCAGGATGTGAGGGATCAAAGAGAAGTAACTACCCGGAGCACAGTTGAGAGAATAAAGGCCCTTGCCATGGAATACAAGAAACTTGGTGATCGCAGTGCCTAGACTTATGAGCAACTCACTGAGAATCCAGAACTAAAGGCACTATAGTCATAGCTCCAGGAGGCGAAGCAGCAAGCAGAAACAATACAGGCACAATTGAATCCCCTGTCAGTTGTGGAAAGAATGAAGCGATCCCAAGAGAAGTGCGTCGCCCATAAGCAGGTCCACACTATCCAAAGTAGATTCATGTAAGTGAATCAGAGGCTCCAACCTGTACAGGATGAGGCTTGCCAATTATTCACAAACATCGAAGGTCGAGGAGAAGAACTAGAGCAAGTCGTCACTACAACTGAACAACGCCTAGAGGGACCTATCAATAAATTTGTTATCCAAGAGTTCGTTGAACAGGAGCTCGTGGCACAACAACAAGTTGAAGTAGCTTGAGCCAAGCTCGAGGCTTTTGAAGAAGAACTAATCAGACCAGAGTGACTCGAGACGAGTCATAGGTGAGTGTTGGGGGTCTGTTGGCCCTTGACCAAGTTTTTTGGATTCTTGGTCATGTTGGACCTATTTTTGGGACTTCGACAGGTTGTCGAAGGTGGAGCGCAAGAAGAAGCAGATATCACGAGATCTCATCCCCTTTTTAGGGATTCTTGGGTTTTGGGCTTATGTAACGGGTATGGAAATGTCATCCCATGGGTTTACCCATGTATAGGCCCGATTTTGTAATGTATAAATAAGTAGCTAGGCGATGTAAGTAGTGGGTGCTAAGTGCTAGAGTTTGATCTATGTGATCGAAGGATTGTAAGTACTTTGTGTATACTGTATGAAGCTTACAAGGCTAAGTGCAAGTAATTGTAAGAGACTGTGTAAAGGTTTGGTGATGTACCCTAGCTCGAAGAAGGAGGATCTGGCGGAGTGCGTGCAGATCTCCTGTCTTCTGCGAAGTAGTATTTTGATGCTCTGTGCCTGTAAGAAGCTTGACCAATGATAATAAATAAGAGAAGAGTTGGTGGACGTAGCCCCAGGGTGGGGGTGAACCACGTACATGTTATTTTGCTATGATTTGTGCGATGTATTGATGTGTTTGTGTGTTTACTTAATTAGTTCTTTAATATAGATGAATGATAGATAAATCTTTTGATGCTTTGTGCTTAATGATATGGATGGATGTTAGATCTGACCTATGTAAATATGCTTAGTGCTTAAATACCTTAAATCTGAATGAATACTGTGATGTTCTGTAGATTAGGATTTAACTGCACGGAAACTAAGAATTGGATATTGATGAATGTCAACTGCTAAGTGATATGTTAAGTGTTAGAATCACATATATGTGTCCCAGCTAAGGTTGCAGACACTAGAGTCATGCAACCACCCCTACTTCTACTTCAGGTGAGACTTCGTCTGCTTCGCAGGTGTTGCCGAAAGGGTCGGTAGTTAAGGTTTTGTTGGTGCGTTGTTGTAGCGTTGAACCCTGGTTCTGCCCCTGTGCCAACAACTCCCACATATTACCCTCTTCCGTGATAACACATTTTTCACACAAAAGTTATGAGACCTGCAATTTGACCTTCGGGTCCTCACTTCTCCTGGGGAACTACTGTCACCCTGTTTTGAAGCCCCTGTGTTTTCTTTCCATATTTCGCCATTTCTTGAAATCTCTTTCGTGCCTCCAATTCCATACTTACCCAATTTTTTTGCTTGTGGGTTCCTAGACAGGCGGAGTGTACTTCCAGTGTTCCTTGACCTGCAAGCAACCCCCTGGCTTCCGCAATATACAAATTGACTTCTGAACTCCTACATCAGCCCCTCTTTTGTGTTACACAATATGCACTGAAAAGTTCTGATCAATACAATTTGACCGTCGGGACCTCACATCTCCTTGGGAACCCTTGTCAGCTTATTTTGAAGCCCGTCCGACTGCTTTCCATGGCCATTTCTTGCAATCACTTTCATGGATCATCGGGTTGGCGGGTTCAAACAATTTCCAATTCCTAGTCATTGTTTTTTGTGCCCGCCACCTTCACATTTCTTTCCAAGTATATGCAATCAGTATTAACTTCTCCATAAACATGAAGAAAAGATCTTGCCAGGAAATGGGATATCTATTACAGATGTGAATATATTAGCCCTTCTTTTCTGTCTTCTATACTTAACCAAATTCTCGTTTCTCTTTTCCCTGTACTTTATGATTTTCATCACTTAGTCGTTTTTTCCGAAAGTTTCTAGCAACGCGGGTTGGCGGACTCGCGGCTTCACATTTGCACTCATGTTTTTATATCGCGACTCCGACTGACCACTTCCCCATTCCATACCCAACTACTTCTCCGACCATGAATTCCCAGGTAGGTGGGCTCTAGACTGCACTTCTATTGTTCTGTCACCTACAAACAGTACCCTCACTTCTGCGATAGAAAAATTTACAACCGGACTCACATAATATTGTCTTTCGTATTACAGTCTACCTATCATTCCTTCTTTCATGGTACACATTTTGCACAAAAAAATTATCAGACATACAATTTGACCTTCGAGTCCTCACATCTCCCGTGGAACTATTGTCACCCTATTTTGAAGCCCATTTGTCCACTTTCCATACTTTGCCATTTCTTCGAATTTATTTCGTGGATCGTCGGGTTTGCGGGTTCAAGAAATATCCAATTCCTAATCGTTGTTTCATGTGCCCGCGCCCTTTTCAATTAGAAATTAGCAAGTATATATAAGATCTTATTTCTAAGTATGCAATTAGCAAGCGTTAATGCTAAACTAGGATTTGAGGAGATCTTGCATTAATACGCATAATACCAAAATTTATGGATGGTTATATTATCCCTTTCGAGTGTTAATTTTAAATATCATGGAATGTCATTTGCGCGTCGTCGGGTTGGTCTATTCACAAAATCTTCAAGCCTCAATTCCAAAAACGAGCCCGATGGACTGTTTCCCTATTCCAAACTTAGCCACTTTCCCAGAATTCCGCAAATATACAAACCCGTCGCTGAACTGCCCCATCATGCTCTCTTTTGTTTTACATGTTTTGCAGTCAAAACTTTTGATACATAGAATTTGACCGTCGGACACTCACCTCTCCTGAGTATCCACCGTAACCCTATTTTGAATCCCGTCCGATTGCTTTTCAGACCTTTCCATTCCTTCCTTGCTCTTGCCTGTCTTTGTCACCTTCGCACTTGTCTATAATAAAAAAATTCTTATATATATATCTTCTTTCTAAATATGAAATTATTGACATTTAATTCTAACAACCCATCTTGTAGGAACTGTATAGATTGCCATTGATGGGCGAAAGGCTCGAGGAGATCTCCTATTAATACGCATCAAACCAAGATTTGCGAAGGGTTATATTATCCCTTCCGAGTTTTGATTTCAAAATCATGAAATGTCGTTCGCATGTTGTCGGGTTGGCACATTCACGAAACCTCCAATCCTTAATTGATGTTCGTCATACCCGACACCTTCGCACTTCTAAATATGCAATAAGTAAGCTTTACTACTAACATCTCATCATGCAGCACCCATAGAGATTGTCATTAATGAGTGAAATGCTCGAGGAGCTTTCTCATTCATAAGCATTGAACCAACATTTGCGAAGAGTTATATTCTCACCTCCAACTGTTCACTTCAACCATCGTCTGGAGAAAACGGACGTTCTCATAAACTTATGGCATCAGCTCGACATCAGTTATGTGGAGATATAGTGAACATCTTTGGGCGCGAGGACCAGAACTTCCAGTGGTCCAGGGCATATTCTTATTACTCATCCCCTGTCGCCTAGAACGAATTAATTTGGGCCTCTGGGATCACTCGTGCAGGTTGTTTCCCTGAATTTTTTTACTGTAAGGATTCGGTCTCTTGGTGCGTCGATAAATTTATTTCAGACCAAATAATTATTCCACTGCGAGACCGCTCTTTTGTTTCTTTGTCACCTTAGGTCTTTCACCAAATGTTAAGATTGTCGAAGCCAAAACTGACGTTCAAAGGAGAAGACTCCAAGCAGTTTCTAAGAAAGCATAATAACAGGTTGGACCTCTTGCCCGACTTCTTGGAAGACTTAATGGTAGTTCCTGAAGATATCACAAGCTTGCAGGTTAGTTCATTTAAAAATCCATTACGGGAAATTGCCTGGTTGTTTACGAGAATAACGGGAAAGGAGTCCACAACAACTATTTCCCGGACGGCTCTTTATATTTTGTATTTCACAGTCAAGGAACAAGCCATTTTTTATTGGGGCAAGTTAATTTCCCATGAAATCTACTCCCAATTGTCAAGCTTCAAAAAGTAAAAGATATTTTATATGTCATCCTACTTAGTTTTTGCGATAGCACATTACTGTCAATTTCCAATAATGTCTTTGTCCAAGAAGTTCAACTGGGAATTCAACCCAGTAACATTCTGGTACTAGGCCTTGTGGAAGCACAAGGCCTCCCACTGTTTTTATGAGGTTTTTAATGGCTTTCTGTCTATTTTCAAAGTTTTGTTGTTAGGAGAAGATGTTCCCCGCATATCTGGCCAGACAACTAGGTTTTTGGACAGGAAGGGGGCACTTGAACATATGGATGATTACATTGTGATAAGGATTTTTGGCTCCAGGTAAAAACTTGATCTCCTTCCATGTCACATTACGGAAAGAGTTTTTTTTACAAAAGTAGCAAGGCAATACGTCTATTGGTTGCATCTATTCCAAGAGAAGAGAAAAAAAAAGTTCATTCCTCTACCTTGGAAAGTCGGGGACTTCGTGTTGAGGAACATCAACAAAATTCATGAATTCATAGCCCATTTCAACAACTTGAACCTAAGATATGTTGAAATCCTAAGAGGGTTCAACCCCAATAAAAATTTTTTACAACATTTACAAACACTTGGCTTCAACAATTCTTTTTTCAAAAAACACCTGCCCGAAAACAGAGACACTGACGACACCGCTCCTGCTTCTTATGTTGATGACCTAGACACACTTCAAAGCACCACTGAATTGTACAAGCAACAGGGAAAAGGCCTCAGTGAGAATAGTGTTCAATCGACGGATAGAACTCCCAAAAGCATGGCATCCCGGAGCATCGCTCCAACGACCCACCATGGAAACAAAGCAACTCAGAGTTCTTCAAACTGAGGAGGAGATAACGACCCTCCTCACCCTAAAATTTACAGTTCTCACAAGATTACAGTGGACAAGAAGAGGAAAAAAATTGTTGGACATGCGGAAGAGCCTGAAATTGAGAGTGAGAACATGGAACTTGAGCATGATCTAGATAACGTATTCTTCTACCTTGATCAACCCGGAGATGCGATTCAGCATAGTCGTCCAATGGACATATCTGATACTGAAAATTTTGACGAAGATGAATCATTTGTGTTCCAGAGCATTGTTTTTGACAGCCAGTCCAAAAAATTAATTATTGAAAAAAAAGATGTAAAAGATAAGAAAGGAAAATCTCGTTAAGAGGTTAACCTTGCAAGAATGTGACCATCCCAAATCTGTCGACTTCACATAGCGACCACATATGCTCTTGATGATTCCATTGGAGGCATTGAGGCCGAGAATGCCAGACTGGAGGATCGGGTCAAGGAATTGGAAGAAGCTATGATTCCTATGCCATTGATTGCCAATACTTTGGCAATAGCCATGCCTACCACCCCTACAGCCAATTTAAAAGGATCCTCCATCCTCCTTGCATCGTGTAGAGGATATGTGGAGACCAATATCAAGAAAATAATGGAACTGATTACTGAGGCGTGGGAAACATCACAAACCATGACTTCCCTTGGAACAAGGGCACATACTTTGCTCGAACATTTGCAGGCACATTTAAAAGATGAAGAACATTTCTATTTAGACAAGGTCCTTCCTTTTGGAACCATTGTCAACAACATGATAGAAATGAGAAGAAGACAACAATATATCCCATCCAAAAATTGGATCGATCAATTAAATGCATGCTGGAAAGAAAAAGTGAGGAACTTGCATCTCATTGTCTAGTCATGTGAACAAGTCATATCAAAGAAAGAAAACTTATTCGCAAAGCTGACCAAAATAGACTTAGCTGGAAGGACCAATGACTTCCAAGACCCCAACTTAATCATCAAATCCTTGCACTTAACTAAGCAAGCCTTCGATAAACAGGTTGATATTTTTAAGGCGTTGTCTTTGGAAAAGTTTTACATCATCCTTGAATATGGTCAAGATGACGTCGACAACTGGCTAGTCAACTATTCGGTACATAATGAACAAATTGATCAGGCTCTGTGTAATCTTTCTATCGACTTCATGGAATTAGAAAAGGAACTTTTCAACATAAAAATTTGGAATGAGATCAACATCGCCCCAATGAGAAGCTACATTGAATAATGGCTCGAACGGGAATTGAAGCAGCTTGCCGACGAAAGGAAACAGACAGTGGCCATGATTCCAGTAGTCGTTGATGACATCAATGAAAAGGAATCGGCAAGCAAATAGAAAAAGGGGTCATATGTACCATCATTGTAAGTCTATACTGATCACATCCTGCTTTGTTTATCAACCCAGTTATCCCACTTTTTTAAATAGAAATGTCTAGCCAAAGACGGATACCTTTCAATTTATTATTTTCAGGTATTAAACTCTACCTAATGCAGCTGGTGTTAGCGAAAATGGTTTGACGGAGCTAAATTAGCTAATTGTCACTAGCATTTGCAATCTCGTTCGATTTGACAGAACTATTGCCGAAATGTAAATTTACTTGGTGAAATGAAGTTTATAGAGCTAAACTTAGCTCGTTGTCCCTATACTTGGCGATTTTGTTTTATTTGACTAGACTCCTCTGAAATTTGCCGGAATAAACACTTCTTTGTTTATTTTAACACCCAACGGAAAAGACTTGGCATAAAAATGTTAAGC
>SNQJ01S0096550.1:0-10143 GCA_010110895.2 Picea sitchensis | reverse complement strand
TTTTGTCTCTTTAAACTTCTCAAATGTCTCAACAAAGCCGCATTCCTCTTCAATTTTGATTAAGCATCAAAGATGGTTGCACATGCATCGTTTATAGTTGGTCTACATTTCTTGTAATGTTTCATGATCCCTTCCTCTGATATTATTTTTTCCTCCCTGAGATTAATGATCTTATCTTGAGCTTCTCTTAGCTTATTTTTCAGCCATTTTATATTATTTTCCCCTCATGTTGGTGAGGTAGGAGATCTTTGACCTGCTTTACTCTGTGGTGCTTGTGCTTCAAGAGTTCTTCCTGTTAGCTTCCTCTTCAATTCTCCGTTCTCCTGATAGAGTTGGGCTATAACATGTTGAGCTTTCTTGAGTTGTTGTTTCACCTCCTTGATATTTGCATCTTTCTCACATGGTTCCACTTGCTTCTTATCAATCTCCTGAGCTGCACATTCAACAAACTGTGTCTGAATTGTGGGTATGGGAAACCTTCTGGCAGAGGACATAGTGTACGGTTTATTGGGAGTTTGTGTCTCCTTAGTTTCATCGATAAATCTTAGTTTGCTTCTTTTCTTCAAGGTTGGTTGACTGAGTGATGAATTCTCAATTTATTTTCCTTTTCCCATTTTAACAACACCTCCTCCTTTTACCCCTGAACTATGAAATGTTGATTTCTCAGCAGACAAGGGAGTATCTCTTTTAAAATCCAAGGAAATGGTTGTTGAAAACAAGAAGAACGCCAGTCCATGTTTAACTTTCCAAGCTCCTCAACCACCAACAACTTTATCAAAGAAAAATGGAATAGGATACTCCCTGGTTGGTCAGCTTTGGCTTGGACACTATCTGCCATTTTTCCCAGGCTTCTACATAGGAAGAAAGGTAAGTTTAAGGAACTTATCCATGTGAAATGCATCAGGACCTTAAGGTGATATTGATGTACCTTTTCAAATCTATCCTCACAAGTAAAATACTTCTGGATTATTCTCAGAAGCTTCTCAAAAGGTTCCAAAAGATATTCACTAGAAATGTTGGCTCCAATCTTCTGATTTTTGTATTCAGGTTTGAGAAAATCAATATAACATGAAGTATCTAATGGCATACCTTTAAACCATTTTCTCCCCTGCATAGGAATCTCCGTCGCAACTGATATGGTTTCCTCTGACACTTGAAAAGTGATCCCTGCAATAGTTGCACTAACACCATTAAAGTTAAGAGAAAACTGCATGGTTAGTTGTGCATTATACCCTTGAACCTTTTCACAGAATCTTATGCATCTGGCTTGTTCAAAGGAAACTCTGATCATCGGGTCTGCGTTTACTAAATTTAAATTTTGTGGCTCAAACCTCACGACTTTCCCGCTTCTTGCATTCTTTTTTTTTTTGTTGAGGAGTTGTCATGATGCTGATATATGTCAACTATAGGTGCACAACAATAGATTGTAATAACCTCTGCAGAGTGAAAAAGAGAACAATAACCTTTGACAACAAATGAGAGGAATAACCTATGCGCAACAAATGAGAATAGTGACTTTTTCAAGGTGCACAGGAAAAGGTAGCAAGAGGAAACTCTACGCGACAAACAAATCAGCGATGGGAAACTCAGCACAACAATAAACAACGAAAAACTCGGCATAGAAAAAAAATCGATGCAACAATAAACAACAACGAAAAACATGGCACAACGAAAAACTCGACGCAACAATAAATAGTAGCATAAAACTTGGTGCAACAACAAACAACAACGGAGAACTCAGCGGAAGAATAGGTAGCAAGAGTTTAGCTCAAAAGAAAGAAAGTTGATTGTGTGAAAAACAAACTCGTTCCATAAGTTAATTTGCAATGGGCTCCAAGAAAGGCTCTTGAACAATGATTGAACTAAATGAAGGATATACAGGAAAAAAAGAGTGGTGGATTTATGTAGCGACTAAAAACACACAGTATTTGCGTAGAAGAGGGCTTCGAAGCTTATTGGAAAGGCTATGGGCAACGCACAACTCTTGAAGGTGGTGGAGAAAAATGAAAGGTGGCCAATGTTTATGCTCGAATGGATAAGGAATGGAATTATGAAAAGGGACATAATATCCATAGAGAAAGATGTTTTAAGGCAAGTTAAAGATTTGCACGACGAACTTGCGCAGTGGGTACACCTTTGAAGTTTGCAACTGTACAAATGATATGGAGTTCCATGAGTGTTCCCTTTTCTAACCTCATGATTAGGTAATGATGAACCATAATATATTTTGACATGGCATTCATCCTAACCACTTGATTCGACCTTGGTACATAATTTCTCACTTTTTAACATGACTCGAGACTTAGGAAAGTAGACCTTTACAACTTGAACATGACGAACCTTACACTCTTAAATTTTTTGCCTTTGTTGTAGTGTTTTATGAAAAGACAATACACCCTTTAATCAACTTATGGGTAAACCCCTTACTGAAATTTCAAGCCATTCTTTATTTGATCACTCACCTCATAAACCTTGACACACTAACTATGACTCATTTATGAATGTCTTGATTTTCCCATGATCATGGAATGACTTTCTCAACAAACGAAGACTATCATAATTAATATGGAAAAATATAGCATGTCGCAAAAGACTACATGGTATTATACCTGAGTCATGATGGGAGAGGTATGCAACAATGTGTGTATGGGAAGATGTCCCATTCAACTTCAACAATCTTCCATCTTCTATTCTGGTCATGACAACCATGTTGTCAGAATCCTTCCTTATCTCAACTTTTCCATTGATCATATGAACATAATGGCCTTGTTGTCTAATGTGAAAAAAGGACAACGAGCTTCTTTACAGCTCTGGAAGATAGAGTACATTGTGCAGAAGAAAATCTGGGAGTCCATGAAACTTAAGCATGATGGTGCCCATTCCAGAAGGTTTGAGACTTGATCTATCTGCAAAGTATACTACGCCATCTACATTGTCATCGAAGTCTTCAAAGAAATATCTTCAAAATGTCATGTGAGAATTCACGCATGTGTCAAGAAGCCATGCATCTCCCCAAGAATCAAGTGAAGCATTAAACAAATCTTCAGTTACTCCTATATTGCAATAGGAAATTATGTAATGAACATGTGCTTTACCTTTCGTCGGGTCTGCGGTTATATCTCTATCTTCTTTGATCTTCCTCCATGGAACTCTGTAGTTAGAGGCTTCATGTGACCCATCCATTCCACATTGGGTACAATGAAGGTCAAAATGTTTATGGGTATTATGCCAACCCCCTGTGTCTTCGAGATTCTTCTTTATGTGTCTTCTCTTATTGCCTCTATGTTGTCTAGAGGGAGATGAAAGATAATGCATTGTCTTATGTTGTCTTTACACACACATTAGCAAATGAAAAATATAGTGAGACTGCTCCAGGGTTTCAATCAGGTTGCACCAATAAAATAGTCAATGGAAGCAAGAGAGTTCTCAACTAATTGAGGAATGTTGTGCGCCAAAAGTGTTCCTCCCTATGCTCTTTAAGGAACCAATATATCACCAACTCATGGAAGGATTTCTTATTCAATAGATAATTGTGCAACTTCATATAAGGTGCAAGAACTAATACTCTTCATGCTCAAGCCACTGTATATGATCCTTTCATAACTTTCATTAAAAAATGGACACTCACATAAATTGATAACAAGAGGTCAAAGGGTGATAACAACGATAGAAGGGCGATGTATTCTCCACTACAATAGACAATCTCAGAGTGCTTTTGGTATACTTGGAAATCAGAAACTGTGGCATATAGCCCTCGACTGGAATCTATAAATTTAGTCTCTTATTGAAACTGCTCCCTGGATTCTTCTACGATATTTGCTTACTAGATTCGATATAGGAATCTTTGGTTGAAGACCACTCCTTTATTATGGTCAATTTCTCATTGAAAGATAAGTGTGATGGAGGTTTGTTGGGGTCATTCGGCTTTATTGAAGCAACATTCCATGTCCTTCATTCACCTCACCATACATTTTTGTCCATGGCAGGCGCCAATGCTCTTGGAGTTTGCAGTAACATGGAAGATGGGTGTAACCGGGTAGCCTATGTTCGTATATGCACCTATCATGCAGAGACAATCCATGAAGAAAAAATTAGCACACCAGCAGACACCCTCAATGCCACTCTTAACACTGAGAAAAGTCTCTATTTCCAATGCCAACAATCATCGAGCAGTCGAAGGGCGACGGAGCTGAAAAATAGAAGGACGGGCAATTTGATTCAATGAATATTTAGGGTTTCTCAAAAGTGGACTACACACAAAAAAAATGATGATGGATACTTGCATGTAGATTGATAATGGATGATGGAGGCTCTCAATAATGGATGATGGAGGCTCTCACATAAGTGGTAACCCCATGACCCTGTTAGGTCGACTCGAGTGAAAAAAAACGATTTGTATTCCCCAAGCACTAATAAAAAACGTTTCCTGACTTCCATCTCACTGCATACGAAGATGCTCGACTATACATAAACTTCAAAAATTAACATTCAGATAGGAGATACAAAGATTACAGTGAGGAATAACTATGGGCATGAGATCGCAGGAGGTCGTGGCACCAAGAGCTCACATAAATTAAGTTTTAGTTATGAGCACATTTAGGGTTTGGCGCATGTGGGAAGCATGAACAAGAGAATACATGTGATATTGGGGAGACTGTGTCGAACGGAAATCAGAGAATCATTCTGAGCGGTATATGATAGAGGACAGACTGCAAAATGAGTGTTTCTTTCTAGGGAATGATGCTTAGGGCAGAGAATCTACTCTTGGAGTTAGCGATGGCTCTGATACCACTGTCAAGCTAGGGATTGCAGAAAATAACTCCACACTTGATGTGTTTGGCATTAACATTATAATTTAATAAATAAACAATAAATATCTATTGGTCTTCCATAAATGAAGACGTTTCATATCACCTACAACCATTCATATTTACAATATGTTACAAGTAACACATCCATGAAGGATTACGTGTCCAACAATTATATTCCAAATGAAGTAATTTGGTAAAAATCTCTTAAATGTAAGGTGCAATGACAATTTTAAACTCGAGAGAATTTAAAGTTATAAAAAAATCATGAACATATTTTGTTATCTTATGACATACATTTACCAAGATGAAATATAAAAAATTGGAGGACCTATCCTCATCCCTCACATATCTCTTCAATTTAGCTATCCAGTAACGCTTCCCAAAACATTGGACTCAAAGCCTAATTGTACCTATTTTTAAAAGCGGAGATAAAAACAACCCCTCTAATTATAGGACCATTATTATTAACCCCATTTTAGCTAAGCTATACAAAATTATTTTGGAAAAGAAGATCAACACATGGTTAGAAAGCCATGGAAAAGGAGCTAGAGACCAGGCTGGGTTTATAGACTATTATTCTACTTTGGACCACCTTGTTACATTCAGGATCATTGCAGAGGAGTGTCGTAATGATAAAATTGATCTCCTTTGTTGTTTCGTTGATTTTAGAAAAGATTTTGACATTATGATTGTTATTGCACAATGTGTACTTGCCCAAAGCCTAAAGGTAAGTTGACCTATATTGACGTAACATGGGGGTAATCCTACCGTTGTCACCTCAATAGGATACCCCTTTCTGTTTAGGAGGAGGAAAGACCCACTCCAAGGGAGACGTCCCAAGACCTAGGGTTTTTGAGGAAGGGAAAAGGACAAGGTAAACTACCCCTTTCTCTCTAGGTCACTCAAATCAGGTTTAAGTCTTGTTGGATGAAGCAAAGGAGAATGAAGTGTACCTACCCCTTACCAATACAACAACAAACGTTAATAGAGCAACAAGTAGCTTAATGCTTCAATAAGACATTAAATTCATGAAAGCAAATGGTAGCATCCAATGTATGCAGCAAGTAACCAATGTACAACAACATTTAATGAAGTGATGACCACTGCAATATTCTTCAGAAAATGTACTTAATGACAACAAAATATAATACTTTAATACTTAAATGATAGTATTATGTCATATACAAGTTTTGAAATTATTTAGCTAGAAAATAGGCTTATAATGGCTTCCAAAAGGTGGCTGAAGAAAATTTGCAGTAGTTTTATCAATTTGTAACAACAATAAGTGTTTTGTCACATCCACAAAAAATAATGCTCAGAATTGCAAGAAGATATTATGAAAAATCAACATTTATTGAGTAATTTGTTCAACAATTATTATGAACAATTTATGAGTGAGTTATGTAGGTGTTAAAAACAAGTTAGTATGGATTAGTAAGGTTGTAGCAGAGGTTTGCAACAACAACAAATTAGCAGTAATAACAGCGGTAGCAAAACCCTCAGGAAAATACTCTAAAAGGCACTTTAATGCACGCTAAATTCAAGTTTGATTGTAGTTTGCCTTGTACAATTTTTTGGGTTGGTTTAAGATGGTTAATAGGTTGATATAGACTACAAACAATGGTTGTAACAGTGATTATAACAACAAATAACTTGGTTGTTAGTATCTCTAAGCTAGGTTAGTTAATTGGTCAAAGTTAGTAGGGTATCAATTAGAAGGTTGAGTTGGAAGTTGAAGATACTTGTCAAAGAGTGAGGTTTAACTAGTCCCTTTCTAAGGGTAGTGGAGTCAAGTAGGTGACTTCCTTCAAGGCTGCTAACAAGTGGTTTTACACATAATCCAAGAGGGAGAAAGGCCTAGGAGGAGTAGCAACTTAAGTCCTCCTAGGTTTGACTTCAAGAAGTGAGGAAGCTAGGGTGTATGCACTTCTAGGCCCTAGCACCTCCTTATTCTTGGATTTTTATGGATGAAAAGTACTTTTCACAATAACTAAGTATAAACTTCTAGATATCTAACACTTTAGGGCCCTAAAGTTTCACTAGTTACTAGATGAATTCAATAAAGTTAGGCAAATGAAAAGCAAGAAAGTTAGCACTTTAAGTTTCTTACTTCAAGCATTAATTAAAACATGCAATTTCATAATCTCGTATGACCAAGCAAACCATTACCATAATCATTTACAATGACCAAGTAAAAATCTACTTACTTGCACCAAGAATAATCATGTAAAACCATGCAAGATTGCCACAAAACTTCATAAAATTTGTCCAAGTGCCAAAAACAAGCCTTAAAAGAGTAGCACCCTCCTTATTTCAGCCAATAACCCTTAGTAGGGAGAAAATTTCAGACCTCCACTCTCCCAAGTGAGAGTTATATGAAAAAATAATGTACTTTTGTCTTATTTATACAAAATTATGACCTTTAATTAAGTTTTAGGTAAAAAAGATAGGTCGACCTGGCCAGTTTCTTACAAAATTAAATTATGGACAAAATAAAATAAATTTGCATGTAAAGACCCTCCCAGGGCGACGTTGGACCTCTKTCATGGAACGTTGGGCTCAGGGAGTGAAACATTGGGCCTCCAAAGGCCAAAACCCKGCCCACACATGCCAATAACCTTAGGATTACCCCCAAGGTGACAACCACTGCATGTAGAAACGTCCAGGGCTGCATGGATGAAGTCCAAGGCCTCCAAAGGCCAACATTCAGGAGGAAAATGCACATCCCCCCTGGGTCTAGGTCCACCAAAGTGCCTCCAAAGGAAACGTCCTTCTTCTTCTTGGCAGAACCCCTTCATCTTCATCCTACCCCCTGTCTAGGGTTGCAACATCCATCAATGGGCTTTGAGCCCTCATGAAAGTCTGAGCTAGTCATCTCTCCATGTACCTATTCACCRGGAAAGGTCCCGCAAAGACAACAAGTACGCCTCTAGGGGTCCATAAGTCACATGCATCATAATACATAAATCACATCTAATAATTAAAATACCCAAAACATGTGCATTAATCCCCTCTAAACCCAAACAAATGCTCAAAATGTTATGCAACTTGAYAAGTCTAGGGTTTGGAATGGTCTCAGGGTGTCCTATTGGGCCAGTCTCCCTTAAGTCAAGGTCGTTTCCCCAATGGAGCTTGATCCAAATCATGCAAACGTATGAGGTGGTGAGGAAAAAAAAATTGGGCATGGGGTGCATGTGATAGCATGGAAATGTAACACTCACTTATGGGTGCCTTTGTTGAGGATGAGTTGGACCTTGTCATGGATGAAAATGTTTCCAAGCCCACAAATTTCCATTTTTATCTTTTCTTTCTTATTTTAGATTTCTTTCTTCATGCTGCAAGGAAAGAGTTGATGGCCACTGCCCTAGCTTGGTGACCAGCTAGTGGAAGTGTCACCCACAAACATTTCACGAAAATGAGAAGTATAGCTCGTGATGAGACCCCCTTTCTCTTGGCCATGCAACCAAGAGCCACTACCCTGGCTTGGTGACCAGTTGGGTGGTAGTGTCATACCACTACATGTTCATGGTCATGATAGGTCGGCTCGTGATGAGACCTCCTATCCACCAAAAAATTCCTTGAGTGTTTTATTCATATGTGGGTCCCCTTTTCTTGTTGAGAAGTGTTTCAGTGCCTTCTCGGGGACCCCTGGGCAGAGCATCTCGAAGGTTTTAATTCGGCTCTTAACTTTTTCCAGCCATAATGCCCCCTAGGCCTTTAGCCCCTTCTTCCCATGAGGTAAGGTACAACTTTCCAAGTGGATCCTTCCCCAATGCCCCAAAATGTGGATAGATGGAGGGGATATAGATGGAAAATGGTAAGTATGGAGGGAACGAGCGATGACTCTTCAGAGATTCACTAGATAACAACCTATCCTAAAAGGAAACCAACTTACTAAGGCACCATGTGACCCTCCCAGGTTTGGACAAGGCAAAGAGCATAAAGTCAAGCAAATGTTATGAAATCCAGAAAGATTCAATGCAACATGTTTAAATGTTTTAAAAATCGGAGTGATACATACCATGATACCCAGACTTATCACCTCTTGGAGAAAGACTCATTTCAATTTCAGGACCAAGCCAGTGTGATGAATATTATTGTTAGTGATATGTGGACTACACCGAGGAAAAGAGGGGCCCTCTAGGGCCATGCTTAAGTCGTTTGGCTCTCGACACTCCATGTTTAGGACCTTTGGGCCTCGAGACATGATCTCCTTAGTTATCCCTAGGCTAGAGGATAACAATGACGAGGACTAACCTCTAGAATAAGTTAGAAGAGCTTAAAGTCCCTTTCAAGTTAAGAGTTGTTGCAATAAGGTTATATGAGAAAGTTATTACCAAGTGTAGGAACATTGAGGGTTAGTCGGAAGAAATTAATTGTAATATAGGAGTCAAGCAAGGTTGTCCCCTATCCCATACCTTTTTCGGCATCTATATTTATAAGTTAGAAGATTGTTTGGAGGATGCAAGTCATGTTGGCCCGACTCTCACTAGTATAATCATCATCCTCCTTTATGTTGATGATATTGTTCTTATGGCGAAGAGTCCTTATGACCTAGGTAAGAAACTAATAATCCTTAAGGACTTATGCTCTAGCATTGGCATGATTGTGAACACTGACAAAACAAAGGTTATGATAATTAAATCCAAAAGGATCACCTACCATACTTTTGTTTATGACAACAATAGCTTGGAGGAAGTGTCTTCATACAAGTATCTCAAAATCGATATCCATCACAAGCTCAATTCGAACTATAGAGTTGAAAAAAGGATAAATGGAGGGTGGAAAGCTTATTATGGGCTCAAAAACAATTGTAAATCAACAAACCTTTGGCTTTGGGATAAAAAAAACTCCTCTTTCACACACTCGTCACTCTAGTTATATTATATGGATGTGAAGTTTGGGGTTGCAGTATATCTAGAGAATACTAGAGAAAGATAGAACAAACATGGATGACAAGAGGCTCCCCAAAATTATGATAATTAAATCCTAGAGGATCAACTATGCCAATTATTCTTGTACAAGGTTGTGATAATTAAATCCTAGAGGATCAACTGTGTGGCATAATCTAGTTCACTAGGGAGTAAATAATTTAAGATAATTAAACACATGTATGTACAAACATTTACACAAATGACAAAAACTCCATTACATAGAGAGGTGTATATTCTATAATGGTCTTGGGTAATAATTGGCATTCCTATAGATATTGTTGTTGTTGGGAAAAAATAACCTACGGACTAGCAAACTAGGGTCAGACTTGCATGCAGATTTTGACCGTAAAGAAATTACTTTTTAACCTACCACCCAAAACTTAAGCCCCTCTTTCACA
>SNQJ01S0096546.1:0-31578 GCA_010110895.2 Picea sitchensis | reverse complement strand
GTATCGAATGATGGAACCATTAAAGAGAAAGGGGATAAGGTGGTTGGCATTGAATGGAAGGATAAGGTGGGTGAGTCTTAATGAAAGGGAGAAAGCGGTGAATGAGAGAGGGGTAAAGGAGGATAAGGGAAGGGAAAAACACTGTAGAAGGGACTTTTGGGGTTTTGGGGGAGAGCATCATTTGGAGAAGAGAGGACTATATTGTTGGTTTGGGGCTGGAGTAACTTGCTGGAGGATGGTACTGGTTTTTGCTTGAGGAACTTGTTGGAGTTTGGTAGACTGAGACAAGGGACACCTGTTGCTGGGAGTTTTGGGCTCGGGGGCCAGGAATCCTTACGGAATCCTGGAGCTAGGGAGCCAGAGAGGCTCTGTTCCTAGCTGGCTGGGAGGTTAGCCGGTTTTGGGCAGAGCATCAGGCAGAGTTGGAGAACAACAATAGCATCAGTTAGAGGTATGTATTTTCATTATTATGTTGTGTTATGTGGTTTATTATCATGTTGTTGAATATGTAGTTTGTTATGATGTTGAATATGTGGTTTATTATGATGTTGCTCATAAATTTTAATTATGCTGAATAATGAATGGTTAAAAAGTAAGGATATCATTTCTCTATTTTAACTTATGTTTTAGAAGGCTCTCTTAAAAGTGACCTTTCATAGTAAATAAAATTGATTGTTACTATTATTATAATAGTATTGAAAATAATATATATATATATATATATATATATATATATTAAAATAAACATTATATTAATTTTGATTTATTTTGATATTTTTATAATGTAAAATTTATATTAATTTAAACGTGAAATTCATATTAGTGACTAAACAATGTTTACAATCTTTACACGTCATGTTAGTTATAGAGTTATCAAGATGCCGGAAGATAATAAACACAAGCATAATGTGCTTCCATGCTACCATTTAATAAGTAAGAATTTTATAAGATAAAGTTTCTATTAATTTAAACGTGAAATTCATATTAATGAGAAAACAATGTTTATAATCTTTGCACGTCATGTTAGTTATAGAGTTATCTAGTTGCAAGACAGTTCGATATAGAGAAGATAATAAATACATGGATAATATGCTTCCATTGTATCATTTAAAAATTATATTTAATTATGATAAGTAAGAAAAATAATGCAATTTTGTGTTTGTATATATGTTTTTATATTAAAATTTAATTTTTAAATATTTGTTACATTATTAATTTTTCAAACTTTTTAATTTAATAAAAGTATGGTGATCTTCGAAAGTTTTTCTTAATGCTTTTGGAATACATACACAAAATTCTAAAGAATGTCAAGTAATTGCTTACCCTTTTAAGATCTTATAAACAAATTATGTCTTAATAGATATTAATCTTCATCTTTATACATATAAATAGATACCTTATATGTTTTTATTATATATATTTCTAGTATATGTTACTTTAACATATATGATTGATTGTTGAAATATTTTATTATATTTGTAATTGTTTTGAATAATTCTTTTATAGAGTTTTTATAATAATTACTCTTTTAATATTCTTTTATATT
The DNA here is from genome assembly GCA_010110895.2 of Picea sitchensis. Taxonomy (NCBI): domain Eukaryota; kingdom Viridiplantae; phylum Streptophyta; class Pinopsida; order Pinales; family Pinaceae; genus Picea; species Picea sitchensis. The sequence continues at coordinate 30,032 of SNQJ01S0096546.1, read as the reverse complement.
AAACACAATTCTTTAAAAATAGAAAACGAAGTTTATTAAAATTTTGAAATTAGATATTTCTAATTTCTTATTAATAATTAATATGATCAATTAAAAAAACTTAGATATTTATGATTTTTTATTAGTAATTTAATTATGAAAATTTTTAAAATAGCTTATAACCTATGTTGCACTAGTTTCCTAAACGTGGGAACATTGGGAACGTGGATAGAGTTTCCAGAATGAGAAGGTGTTGGCAAAGAGAATAATATATATTACAAAAATATAAAAATTATTTTTTATTACAGTGATGACATGTAAAAAATATAAAAATTATTTTTTATTACAGTAATAATGATACATTTTAAATCTTATTTCTATAAAATTAGTCAATCTGCATGTTAACTCTGGGATAAAGCTGATTCTCATTGCAACAACTACAACTTTCTATTCTGCATATTTTGCTTGTCACACTACACCACTTCACACAATATGTGTTCTGTTAACAATTTTGTACCAAATCTCTCTCTATCTTCTCCCTCCTTCCTCTCCCCCATAGTCTCTCTCTCTCTCTCTCTCTTTTGACCTCTCTCTCCTACACTCGCTCACTCTTCCCCTCCTTGTATATGTCTCCCCACCTCTCTTTTCACCCCCATAAGTACCTCTCTCTACCCCACTAATTATGTCTATATTCTCTCAACATTCCCTCCATTCCCCAACCTTTTAAATTCTCTCCTCTCTCTCCTTTCTCTCCTCTATCTCTCCCTCCCTTTTTTTCTTTGTCTCTCTCTTTCTCCACGCCCCTCCTCTCCCTTTCTCACCCCCTCCCCCTTTCCCCTCCCCTCTCTCTCTCCTCCTCCCTCTCTCTCCTCATTCTGTCTCATGTTCTCTCTCTCCACTCTCTTTTCTCTCTCCTGCCTCTTACATTCTCTCTCTCTCTCTCTAGCTCACTGTCTCCCCATTCTCTACCACTTCTCTTCCTATTTCATTCTTTTCCACCTCTCTCTCCCTACTCTCTCTCTCTCATGTATTCCTCCCTCCTTCTCCTCCTCTACCTCTCTCTCTCTCTATCTATTCAGTTCATATTCCCTTTCTCTCCCTCTCTCTCTCCCACTCTCTATCCCTCCTCCCTCCTCTCTGAATTCACCCCTCTCCCCCTCACTTTGTATCCCCTGCTACTCTCTTTCTCTCTCTCTACCCCTCTCTCCCTCCCTCCCTCCCTCTCTCTATCCACCTTTCCCTCTCTTATATTTATTTCTCTCTCTCCATCTATTTCTCTTTCCCCTCCCTACCTCCCTCCCCCCATGTACCCCCAACTCACACTCTCCCTTCCTTGTCCTTCCTTCTGATGTCTCACTCCTTTCCTCTCTCTCTCCCTCTTACCTCTCCTCCCTCTCTAATTCTCCTCTCTCCCTCTCCCCACCCTCCTCTCTCTTCCACTTCTTCCCCCTCTTCTCTTTACCTTTTCTTTCCCATTCTTTGTAACTGCCTCCCCCATCTAATGTTGCTTTTTAAACCATATAAATCATAACTTATCAGAGTATTTGGTGATCAAATCACATTTCTTTTAAAACAATTTTAGGTGATATTTCACTAATTTCTTGTTAAATCTAAAAAATGAGGTCACAAAACGTTTACATTATTGTCCCATAAATAACTTAATTGAAATAATATCTTAGGAGTATGAATACCCTAAATGCTCTAAAAAACCCAGATCCCTATAGGTTTGAAAGTTGAGAGACTTTAATTTTTGACAAATACAACTAGCAATCATTATTATCTATTATTCATTCTTTGAGCAAAACCTACTATATAGAGAGAGAGAGGAGTATAGTATATATATATATATATATATATATATATATATATATATATATATATATGAGCATATTATGACATTTTATATAGCATATGATTGATCTAGATTTTATCAACAATGGAGTATAACATCACTTGGAACCAAAATAATCTAGACACAATGTTGGTCATCAAATAAATATAGTAACTCATTCAACAAGATGCACCTTTTAGCATTTTTCACATGGAAACTTATTCCCAAGTCTCATTTATAGGTGTGTCCATATTCAAGTCTTTTCACACTCTATCCTACCTTGTTGAGGTGCGACCATTAATTCATTTCATTTCATTCCAACCAAAGGAAACATTCCCATTCATGTTACTTAATTATCTAGATCCAATGTCTCACTATTGGATCAATCCCTTCTTCAACTATATACCAACTTTGGGGATACTGTCCATGAACACCATTGCCTCATTTTCATTCCTATGTTGTTCTTAGGTTTTGTTACACCTCATATCCCATGAAGTTCCACTTGTGATTTTCATAACAATGGATGGGTTGACAAGGAAGTTCCCAATTCTGCATTTTCTATAATAATGGATGGGGTTATTACAGTACATAAAGTGGTTTCAGTGAGTCAAACATGAAAAAAATAGCTTCTGTACTCTACTCTCCATTTCCCCATGCCTCACATTCATTTCATGTACAATTTCACCTTCTTCAATTCTTATGTCAGTCTTTTTTCCTTTCCAAATTATATCCTAAGATCAAATTTATTATATCACTGAAAAAGTTTTGGTCCAAAGTTAAAATATTGGATTTATTTTTTCAACCAATTTCTTACTGTATTTAAAGTTAAATTGTATTAAGTCCAATCCAAACATCAAAACTCATGTTTAAATGTATTCAAGGTAAGAGATGTGAAGAAAATTCACAGAGGAGTTTGAGAAGGAGGCAACAGGACCATTCCGTAAATTGCCAAGTAACGTCAACATGGTATAATGACCTCAAGGACGTGGGCACACAACGCATAAGAAAGAGCTCAAAATCATGGGGAAGTGTCACCAGATCGATCCACTATATTGGTGAGGGAATATGGCCATGATCTACAGCATAAGAGGTTACCAAAACACATTAAATAGGACCATGAATTTGTTGGGATTGGATCCACAATTTTTGACAAATTTACTTGCGAAATCTAAATAGAAAGGGAATATTTTTGTTGGGAAAGTGGTTCAGATTGTTGTGTTGAGGGAAACTATTTTATTTTATACTTTATACAAATATGCCAAAATATTCTGACACTCGAAATCAATACATTGGAGAATATCGTGAAGACTATGGTTGGCCTTGTCTATCTCAAATTTGATGGTGAAGACTATGGTTGGCCTTGTCTATCTCAAATTTGATGGAAAACACCTTAAGCTTTTTCATTTCCTTATCAAAAGGTTGATGAAACGATTGGAAAAGTAGATGAACGTGTTCCACCAACAATGTAGCAGAAAAAATTCGAGCATATTGTAGAGATAAGTTTTGTTTTAGCATTGACGGTGTAGGTGTAGGTATTGTCCACTCTTATCATTTTCCTTGGCATTACTATTCCAATTTGAAGGATGATCCTTCATACCTTAGGTGCAGTAAGAAAGAGGTGAAGGCTCCATGTACGTCTCTGGAACTTGACACATAAATAAACAACATTCTATACAATAAACAAACATAGGAAACATGAAGGATCTGTTAGGAAAATTATACTTCCAGGCTAAAGCTAATAGAAGAGAGGAAAACATACTTAATCAAGAAATCAAATGACAAAGAAAACACACAATACACATAGATTTACCCAAATGCGAAAACCAACATTCCTTAAGTGTGTTTCATTCTTTTTGTCTTATTCATTCAGAATAAAATATTACATGCCAAACCTTGGTGTAAACCTAATAAACAATCAATATCATACTCTCTTGCTTTTCACAAGAATATCAACTTAGCATGAATATCAACATGAATATTATCTTAATATGAATACAACATGCATTATTTATAGGAATTACAATAGGAAAAAACCTAAATAAAGGTGCCCAAAAAATGGTTACAGATCCACGTGAATCATTGGCTACAAATCCTATGAATCTTGGGATTCTCTAATAGTTGACTACCATTTGGATTATTAGTTGACTTATCAGTCAACCTTCATGCTGTCTTCAATCGACTGCCACATGACTTCGTGTGGACCTATTATCAGTTTACCTCTCCAGCCTATTATCAATTACTTTGACTTCAAATTGTTTTGTTCGATCCACCTCAACCTTCGAATTTTATGTCCAGTCGATCCACTTCAACTAGACTTTCACTACAATGAATATAAAAACCCAAAATTATCTCACTTGTTGTCTTTTGTGTTGAACTAAAATTTTCCTAAACTTTTGTTCACAGACCTATGGTAGCAATGCCCATTGCCTCTTTGCACCAAGATAACTTCATAACACTCACTGACTTGGTCATAGAGTCTGCTAGGTTTTCTAATGTGTTTGTTTTTTCCAGCAACACCTCATTGCTTTCCACCGTGTTTCTTATGAAATGGTATTGTACATCAATATGCTTAGTATTGGAATTATAAGTTGGGTTCTTTTCCAAAAATATTTCACTTTGAATGTCATAGTTTATCTTCATATCTCTCTACTCATACCCGATCCATGAACAAAAACGTTTCATCCATACCACTTATTTGTTTCTATGAGTGGCTTCCATGTAGTCATCTTCTATTGTTGACAAGGCTATGACCGTCTATCACTTACTCATCCAGTTTATTTCTGTATCAAACATATTGAACACATATCCACTAGTCAACCTTCATTGATCCAAATCTATAGCCTAGTCGGCATCGACAAATCCATGTACATATAATTCACTGTTATTTCGAGGTTTCCCTTAGTAGCATATATCATATTCATTTGTGCCACACAAATACCTGAATAATCTCTTGACAATTTTCCAATGCTTCTTTCTCAATGTAAACTTGTATCTTATTATCACTACCATTGCATAGGAAATGTCTGGTGAGTGCATGCCATCACATACATTATACTACTAACAACACTCACATAGGGAACAAACGTCATGTCCTTTATTTCTTCATGTGTCCTTGGACACTACAAATCATTTAACCTTTCTCCCACAAGAATTGGCACCTTTATAGGTTTGCAATCCTTCATGTTGAAACATTTCAAAACTATTTCAATATACTTCTTCTGATTCAACCATATATTTTTAGTTGTTCGATCTCTCTTAATATCCATTCCCATAATGAAGTTTGTTGCATCGATATCCTTTATGTTGAACTTGGAGGATAACTTCTTCTTCACCTCCTTTATTCCATCCATGTTCTTTTCCATCAACAACATGTCTCCAACATACAGTGCTACATATATGAAATGTTGACCCTCTTCCCTGGAATATATGCAGTGATCAACTTTTCTTTTCAAAAATATCAAACTAAGGATGTATGCATCGAACTTTGGATACCACATCCTTGGTAGTTTCTTTAGATCATAAAAAGATATTTTCAATTTGCACAACAAATGTTTCTTACCATTTACTACAAATCATTCAAGATATTTCATGTAGATTTATTCTTCTAGGTCGCCATGTAGGAACATTTTCTTCAGATCCATTTTCTCTATTTCAAGGTCAAATGTTGCAACCAAAGACATTAGTACTGTAATGAAAGTTAATTCCATAAGAGGAGAAAAAATCCCACCAAAGTCGACTCCTTCGACATGGGAATATCCTTTCGCTACCAATTGAGCTTTGAATTTCTCGACTTCACCTATTTCAGTCATCTTCTTCTTGAATACCCACTTGCTACTGACAAGATTTCTTCCACTAGATAATTCGATTAAATTCCACGTCTCATTCTTATGTAAGGATTCCATCTCTTTAACCATGGCATCCTTCTAGAGTATACCCTTTGTCGAGGAAACTTCCTCTCTGATCGACTTTGGATCATTCTCAGTGGATTTTGACACAAATGTGGAACTAAAGTCAGAAAGAATATACATTTCAAAGGATTTTATTACTCATTCATACCTCCTTACAACTGGGGTAAATTTTTCCACCTCTTCATATCATTCAATTGACTCATTTAAATCATCTTCTTCTTCATTCCTCAGTTCAAGCCTCACCTTCTTTATAATATTCTCTGATTGAACCACTTAATACTTGGACTTCCTTCCGAATTCTATGAATAATGCATCTCAGTTGTACATTTTTTTCCTTGATGCAAGATCTTAGATATTATATCCTTTCGTTCCTTATTTGTATTCAATGAAAACACACTTGAATTTCTTCTGTTTTAGATTTCTCTTATTTTCCTTGGGAACATGCACAAATGCATCACATCTAAATAATTTAAGATGTCAAAGAGAATGCTTCTTACCATACCATACCTCATGTGGAGTTGAGTCGACTAGTGCCAACAAAGGAGACATATTCACCAGATATTTTGCGTTCTTGACTACCTCTACCGAGAATTCTTGTGTGCACCCAACACAACTGAGCATGATCCTCACCTTGTCCATCAATATCCTATTCATCATTTCAAAAACTCCATTTTGATTTAGGGTATATGGTTTTCTTTTTTGGTGGTTTATACCACACTTCTTGCATAACTGATTAAAATCATTTCCACATAATTCACCACCATTGTCATTTATGAGCACCTTGATCTTCTTATATGTTTGGTTTTCCATAATAGACTTAAATTCTTTGAATTTCTCGAAAACCTTTGATTTGTTCCTTGGGAAATATGTCCATTTCTTCCTGGAAAATTCATTAATGAAGGAGACATAATAGAGGAATCCACCAAGTTACAAAATTGCTATAGGGCCAAACACATTGCTATGAACCAATTCTAGAATCCCCTTTTCCCTTGTTACTCCATATAGAAACATCACCTGAATTTGTTTTACATATATACAATGTTCACAAAATTCAACTTCTAAATTAAATTTGGGAAAGTCTTTGACCATACCTTTATTTTTCATAACTCGAAGACCTTTTTCTCCAATTTGTCCCATCCTATATTGCCATTCAATTGTCAAGTTGAATTGATGAATACTTGTTGAGTTAGTTTGAATTGAATAAACTTGAGATGAGTCGATTCAAGTTGAATTCGAAGTCGACTTGACTTCGAGAATGGTGATTCTATTGCATTGAGTCGAGTCAAAATTCCCTAATAACTTGTATATGGTTCTAATCTGAACTCCTTTCATTAAGACACTCACACCTCTGACCATTTTGCACTTATAATTTTGAAATAGAGTGTGCACTCCTGCATCACTCATCTTACTGATATATATTGGGTTTCTTTCCAAACCTGAAATATGTAGCATGGGTGGAAGGGTTTTACTACTCCCATCCTGTAGTATCAATCAAACTCTTCCCCGTCCAACAATTTTTGTTATCGAGTCATCCTTGGAGAACACATCTCCTCCTTCATATCATTCATATTTGTAGAACCATTAGCTATGTAGCCTCAATTGATAGTATTCTCCTAAGTCGATGGTTGTTTGGTATGTGTTATATTCTTTGCATGAAATTGTTTTTGCCTCGGGAAACATGTTGCATTTTTGCCTCATTTTTCGTGTCTCCTCTATTTTCATGTTCATTGTTGGGTGTTTTTTCAGCACATGGTTTTTTGTCGATGGTTTTCTATTTCTTGTTAGGGAATTAGGTTTGTTGACTAATCCAGGTCATTGGGTTAGGGTTTTGGATGTCGTTGGCTCCTATATGTATATTTCATTGTAAACAATGTATCACTATGAATGAATATAGAATATATTGGTTTTCCCAGTTTGGGTTTCCAGGCGAAAAATATCTGTGTAATGTTTCTATTTTCCATTGTATCTTTTCTGTTCTTTTACTGAAAATCAGTTTGCAGTAAATATTGTACAAGGTTAAAATATACATTTGGTATCATAGATTTGTTGGGGGGATGCCTTTGTGGTCAAGGGTTTGTCTCAGGAGTGCGATAAGCCTTGTTACAATGGGATATCCTTGGTATTGATTTTTCAGGTGAAAAGAAATGGCGAGCAATTCGAAAATGGATATCGAGAAGTTTAATGGGTAAATTTTTGAGCTATGGAAGATCAATATGGAAGATCTGTTGGTGGATAGAGATAACTGGATTGTGGTAGATCTAGGTACTACACCTACAAGAACTTCATTATATGACTGGAAAAAGTTGGATCCGAAGGTGAAGAGCACAATCCGACTGTGTCCTTAGATTCGGTGTTATTGAATGTGTCAGAGGAAGTTACAACCAAGGATTTATGGGATAAGTTGGGGAAGTTGTACCAGTCTAAGTCCCTAGTAAATAAACTATTCCTGAGAAAGAAGTTGTATAACCTGAGGATGAGAGATGGACACTCGGTGGCAGAGCATTTGAATGCCTTCAATATTGTGGAAAGTCAATTAGTATATGTTGAGATTAAAATTTCATATGAAGATAAGTGTATCAGTTTAATGCATTATTTACTAGACTTGTGGGATAGTCTGGTTGTGACCATAGGTAGTAATACAACTTCCTTGAAGTTTGATGAAGTGGTCTCATCCTTGTTGTCAGAAGAGATGAGACAAAATAATATGGAAGGACATAACACAAACACATTATTTGCAAGAGGACTCTCTCAGGAAAGAAATAGATTTAAGTTCTTAAGTGGGAGATATAAGTCTAAGGGTAGATCTAAATCTCCCAAAAAATTTGTAAAGGTATGTTGGAGATGTGGAAAAGAAGGGCACTACAAGAAGTAGTTTAGATACAAAGTTGAGAAAAAGAAGGGATCTGAAGAATCTTTCTATAGAAGAAAAGACCTCCAAGGAAGAAGGAGGGTATGTGTACTTGTATTCTTCAAGAACAAATGAGCATCATGAGGCATGGTTGGTTGACTCAGGTGCAACCTTTCATATGAATCCCCATAAGGAGTGGTTCTATGAATATGAAAGGTACGATGGATGTAATGTCCCCAAGGCCGATCCCTGTTGTAAATCATGTCTATGAAGTATAAAGCTTGTTTATGAACTGTGATTCAAGTTTATAAGGATGGTGAGCCAAGTTATATAAGCTAGTGGGCTTATGTGTTATTAGGCCAGGGAGCCTAAGTGTTGAAGGCCAAGAGCCTGATTTTTGTACATGTAATTATGCACAGTATTAATACAAAACATCTATGCGTGTGGACCGACCACATTGAATAAGTGATGGGGGACTAAGTTTCCACAAAACCTGGGTAAGGGATTGGGGGATGGAAGGTTGGAAAGAGAGGATAAGTGTGGAGCCTAGGTGATTAAGTCCTTGGGAATAATATTTTAATATTATCCCAAAATCCATGTGAAACCTATGTTTTGTCCTAAGTTCCTGGGGAGGGATGCATGCATCTTCATGGGTGACATGTGTCGACCCAGCCTCATGTGATTTAACCCAAGAAATGAGCCATGTCGGGGGTTCTCTTTCCATTCTATCGACTGTTGCATAGGAGTTGGGTGGGCATCCCTCCAACCATCACCTGCATCCAGGGTTCGACCTTCCAATTCCTCCATCCTCCATCTGTACGTGTTTGGCCTCTGTGATTGAACCTCTGTACACCTTACGCATCTCTGAAACCAAAGAGGCGAGTATGTTCCTTATTTCTAGTTGGGAGAACTAAATGTTCATAATTGCTGAGTCGTGCATCCTGTGTTTCTTGCCGGAAAGATGAACGCATCCTATAATCCCAGAGCCATGTTATGCTTTAGCGCTGATCGTTTCCGTTTCGGGTTTCGATATCCATTTTCCCAATTGACTGTTGTGGCCACACAGTGTTGGACTGCGTGTGGCTTGCTGGCCAGTGTGAGGGAGGTGATTGTTGTTGAAGAGGCAGCTTACCCAGTCTGTGAGCGACTCTCTCTAGGTGAGAGAGTGCGTAGGGGAAGTGAGAACTCCTGGAAGGAGTCCTATAGCTACCACAGAGCTCAGAGACTTTCGTTCCAGTCTATTGTTGAAGCCCAAGGGAAGGGAGGTTAGCAGCCGATGGACTGTCTTGGTGGCAGTGAAGGTGTATACTCTTGGGGTGGGACAAACATGTGGGGAATGAGAGTCTATGGGAAGTGGGCATAAGTGGCTCCTGGGAGAGGATCCTTCTCCTGTGACTGTTTGTCTTCCTGTATTCCCTGCCTAGCCTAGGAATCCCTACTCAATGGAGCTTAGTCCCAGCTTGGGGGTGACCTACTGCTGAGAGTGATGAGCAACACGGTCTAAGGCTAGGAGGTTTGTGGGAGGTCTACACGGAGTTGGTGAATTACATCCAATCTAAAAGATAAGTATATACATGCGTATAATTTCAATTAAATATGCATGTCCGTGATTCTATCAATGTTTACATGTATTTCATTGTATTCATGAATTGTTGTTAATGTCGTGGATTATGTATGCTAATGGTATTAATGTGCTTACGTTGTATTTAATTGTAATTAAGAAATTGTATTTCATAAGAATGCATAATATGTTACAATAGTGTTTTTCCGTGTAGTAATGTTGTTCCGACCATGGGGTTGATGGTTGAGAATATTACATTATGGTATCAGAGCCTAGTTTCAACGTTGACCCTGGATGGGTCGGATAAGTGGTCTTTGGACCAAGGTTTTGAGAAGAAATTGTGTCTGGAAGACTAATTTCAGACCTCAGAATGTTTCTCAGTGCCAACGGACTACTTGACTATGTTACAAAGCTCAGGAGGTGCAGCGGTATTATAAAACTACAACCGGTGTGGTATATGGCCATAAGGAGAGAGAGAACTCCACACTAGAAGTGTTGGAGCCATAGAATATGTTCGAGAGGAAAGGAGAACCCTCACAATTGTCAAATCTGGAGAACGTGCATAAGGTTTAAAACCCTTTGGAGTTGCACAGGAGTGTGGAAATTGCGATACATGAAATCTCGAATTTGTCAAGACCATCCATCGGAAAGGACGCGTGGAGAGAGATCAACCTTCCACTGACTCATGACTTGAAATGGTCTGAGGGTGGGTTCGTGAGAATTCATGAAACGCGAATTCACGATTGGATCACAATTGTCGATCTAAGAGAGATCTGGACTGTTAATTGTCCAGGAAGAAATCGACATTTCGGGAATACGGAGCATGAAGGTGGAAAATATTTCGACCTCGCGACACATAAAATCCTGATATGCGAATGCCAATGAGATCAGAGTCGTCAGACCGTGGGGAATCAGGACCATTGGATCAAGTAGATGAAAGTTCAAAAGGAGGGTACCAAGTCATTGGCCAGAAGTCCTTGAGAAGTAGAGTTGGACGGTCAGAATTCTCTGTGGAGAACTCGCGAAATCGCGAGGACCGTAAGATAACCATAAGTTGCAAGGTGGTTAGTGGATGGAGAAACTCGCCACCCTAGGATCCAGAATAAACGTGGGTCATTGATCATGGTTGGTGTGATACGTTGGATCATTTCGTGAATTCAAGGATCGTGAACTTGGAGCGCAGGCCAAATTCTTGGTCACTCCAAGTCCCGAATCGTGAAAGAGATTAACAAGGGTAGAATCAGACGCTGGAGCGCTTACAAGAAGAAGTGTCGAAATCCCATGAGATGTCGTATCCAACCAACTAGCGAGGAAGTTAGGGATGAAGAGATTTGACAAGTGTAATCTTAGGAGATATCTGGACCATCAGATTAGGGGAGGCTCACAGTCGATTATATCATACATGAATTCCCATATAAGAATTCAGGGATTGAAGTGACAAGAGATTTGGAGTCACTGCATCGTGAACTCTCGGTTCATGTAACTTCGAAAAGATCTGGACCATTGGATCCAAATCATCAAGGATCGTTGGATCTCATACAAAAACTCGTGTATCAGAGTTCGGGGAATGGAGTGACCAGTGGTTTGGGTCACTTCATTTCGAACTCCTGGTTACTGAAACCCTGAAAACCGAAGTTCCGAAGTCCCAAAATCTTCAAAGAAGGAAGAACCGTAGTGGATTTTTAACCATTGGATGTTGGGTAAACGTGGATCGTCGATCCACTTGATTTATGCGAATTCGGTAAATCGAAACTTTGGGAGATAGATGTGTATACCTTAAAACTATTCGAAGGTCGAAAGCTCGAGTAGCACCTAGTAGTCTAGCATTTGGCCACGACCTTTGGGTATGAGGGTAGGGGCTAAGAAAGAGGGAGCTATCACCCGAAAATTAAAGAGTCGGGCAGAACTCGGAAAATTTGTGAGGTCGAAGCATTTTCTTAAATCAGAATGGTTTTGAATGTGTAGAATTTGCTAAGAATGACGACCTAACATATCCCTGTTGTTTTCACGTGTGTTTGTAGAATCTTAGAAAGTGCTAGAACTGAATAGGGTTTTCATTGAGAGCAGAGAATGGAAGAGGTGTGAATTGGCTCCAATTCAGAGAATGAAAGAGAAGGAAGGAATGTCAACTTGGGAGTCGAAGGATCAATCTCGAATGGGCAAGGAAAAGATATGGATAAGGAAGGACATATGATGAAAATAATTGAAAGATTGCAGAAAGATGCCCAGGCTCACCGAGCTGATAGATGAACACTCATCAAAGTCAGGGATAAGTAGGGTGAATTCAACTTAAGGATGTTGAAGAGTCTGGAAAGAATAGAAAATAAATTGGAAAAGGAGAGTGACTCAAGCAAGACAGAGAGTCACAAGACCCTTGACAGGAAAAGAAGATCAAGGAGTGTCAACAGACATCATCGTCACTCCCCAAAGCATTCAATTAGGGAAACACACAGTAGTTCAAGACCATCTCCTACTAGAAAGCACAGGAGATCTGGGATGGATGAATTGAAAGGGGAAATGAGCAAGATCAAGCCTCCAACATTCAATGGAGAACATAAGAAGGAGGAAGATGCTGAAACTTGGTTGATTGGTATGAGGAAATACTTTCAACTCCAGAATTATTCCTCTCATGTAGAGGGAAGGATTTCCATGCATCAATTGAAGGGAAAGGCATCCATGTGGTGGGATCAGCTTGTGCAGGTGCAACACATCAGGGAAAGGGACATCACATGGAAAGAATTCAAGAGGTACTTCGAGAGGAAATACTTAACTAAAAGATATTATGACAGAAAAATGAAAGAGTTCTTTGAACTCAAGTTGGACAACCAGACCATTGATGAGTATGAACGAAAGTTTTTGGAATTACTGAAGTATGTTCCGTTCATCAAAGATGAGTCTGTCAAGATTTAGAGGTACCTGAGTGGATTACCGCCTCCTATTAGGGATAAGATTCAGTATCATGACCCAAATACTATGGAAGAAATGATAAGAAGAGTGAAGTGCTTATTTGAATAATAAAGAGAAAAGCCTACCTTTCGGAAGGCTTGGGATGACCAGAAAAAGTTCAAGAAAGAACAGAGGCAGAAGGGAAATAAACCACCCTTTTTTAGAAACAGTCCTCAAGGAAAACCATCTCTTAAAGAGCCCAGGAAGGTTGAAGTGGGTGGGAAAATGTCAAGGCCGCCACCTATGGAATGTTGGGGTTGTAAAGAAAACCATAGGTACAGGGATTGCCCCCAAAGAAATGATAAAGTAAAAGTTCTCCACAATGTTCAGTAGGATGAAACAGTGGAGGACATGTGCAGTATAATTCCAAGGATCTACGCAACCATGTACAACAAGAAAGATGAGTATCAGTTGCACATGATTGAAGTAGAAGGTATGATTAAAAACCAACCATTTACTATTTTAGTTGATTCAGGGGCTAGCCATAGTTATATAGACCCTAGAGTGGTAGAAAGTTTGCATTTGATAAGAAGAAAACATGAAAAGTCTTGGTTAGTGAATCTAGCTATAGGAACCAAGAGGAAAGTCATGTAGTTATTCAAGTCATGTCCTGTAGACATGAATGGACTGAGCACGAAGGTCGATTTGAACATTTTGTCATTAGGCTCTTATGACTGTCTAATTGGGATGGACTGGTCGGACTAGCACCATGCCATCTTGGACCGTCAGAACAAGGAATTCACTTTCTTAGATGAATAAGGGAATCAGAGAGCCATCCAAGGAATTCCTAGAGTTGTTACTGTTAGAGAAATCTCAACAATGCAACTGAAGAAGTGCTACAGAAAAGACTGTCAATTATTTGCAGCCCATGTGGGGGAAATGCCTAAGGATAAGGTGTCAAGTATTGAGGATCATTAGGTACTTAAAGAGTTCGAAGATGTATTCCAAAAAGTACCTGGACTAGCTTTGAAAAGGGATATCGATTTCTCTATGAACTTGATGCCTGGAGCAACTCCGGTGTCAAAGGCTCCGTACAGGATGAGTGCACCCGAACTGAAAGAGTTGTCGCTGCAACTTGAAGAACTTCTAAAGAAGGGGTATATATGCCCAAGCGTGTCACCTTGGGGTGCCCCATTCCTATTAGTCAAGAAGAAGGACAGAACGCTGAGACTGTGCATAAATTTTAGGCAATTGAACAAAGTAATGATGAAGAACAAGTATCCTCTGTCGAGGATTGATGATCTCTTCGATCAGTTGAAGGATGCAAAGATCTTTTCGAAAATAGATCTAAGATCGAGATATCACCAAGTAAGAATAAAATATGAATACATCAACAAGACCACCTTTAGAACAAGGTATGGTCATTATGAGTTCACAGTGGTGTCGTTTGGACTGTCAAATGCACCCATTGTTTTTATGAGCTTGATGAATGGAGTATTCAGGGACTATCTAGACAAGTTTGTCCTCGTTTTCCTGGATGACATTCTGGTGTATTCCAGGACCTAAGAAGAACACGAACAACATCTGAGGATGGTGTTGTAGGTGTTAAGAGAGCACCAACTATATGCCAAGTTGAGCAAGTGCTCATTTTATCAGGAGCAGATCCATTACTTGGGACATATTATCTCGAAGGATGGGATAGCAGTAGACCTTGAGAAGATTGAAGCCATTAGAGATGGTCAGTGCCAAGGAACGTAACGGAAGTTAGGTCCTTCATAGGGTTTTCCAAGATAGCTGACCCTATCACTTCCTTGCAAAGAAAGGGGAAGTAGTTTCACTGGACAGAGGGATGTGAGGAAAGTTTCCAGCGATTGAAGCAACTGTTAACCAGTGCTCCAATCCTAAGGATTGCAGATCCAAATGTAGATTTCATAGTATGCATTGATGCATGCAAAGAAGGACTGGGAGGGGTCCTCAGTTATAATGGATTCGTAATCTATTATGAGTCCAGGAAATTAAAAGAGAATGAGAAGAACTATGCAACCCATGACTTGGAGTTGGCAGCCATAGTTCATGCTCTAAAGAAATGGAGGCATTACCTCATGGGAAGGAGGTTTGAAATTAGAACAGACCATAATGGTCTGAAATATTTGTTTGATCAACCAACCTTAAATGCTAGACAAAGTAGGTGGCTAGAATTTCTGTGTGAGTAATACTTTGAGATCAAGCATATCAAAGGAAAAGAGAATAAAGTGGTTGATACACTCAATAGGACGGTGCATGAATTACATGCTACAACCATTAGCATGTATCAAACTGATATTAAAAGAAAAAGTCTGGAGGCTGCAAATGCAGATTAGCAGTACAGAGAATTGGTAGCCAAGCTACAGCATGGTAAGATGCCATATAATATGGAAATTTATAAATTGGAAACAGATGGAATACTATTGTACAAGAACAAATTTTTTGTACCCAATGTCCAGTGCTTGAAACAAATGATTTTGTAGGAGATGCATAATGTGCCTTATGTAGGGCACCCTGGATATCAGAAAACAGTAGCAGCGGTCAAGAGCCATTACTTTTTGCTTGGTATGAAGAGAGAGATCACTGAATACATCGCTAGATATATGGAGTGCCAGAAAGTTAAAGCTGAGCATAGGCACCCAGCAGGGTTTCTGCAACCTTTACCCATTCTTGAGTGGAAGTGGGAAGTAGTAATGATGGATTTTATTATGGGATTGCCCCGAATAGGCAAGATGCATGATTCAATCATGGTGGTGGTGGAAAATCTTACAAAAGATGCCCATTTTATTCCACTGAAAACTACTCACAAGGTAGCAGATGTTGCTGATATTTTTCATAAAGGAAGTGGCATGATTGCACGGAATTCCTAAAACGATTGTGTTCGACAGAGACCCGAAATTCACCTCGAATTTCTGGAAAGGATTGTTCAAAGTATTCAGAACAAATCTAAACTTTAGTATAGCTTATCATCCTGAGTCTGATGGACAGACAGAGAGAGTGAACAGAGTAATAAATGACATACTGAGAATGTATGTGATGGACAAACCATCAAGATGGGAAGACTACCTACACTTGGTAGAATTTGCCTACAACAGTGGGTATTATGAATCGTTGAAGATGAGCCCATTTGAAGCACTTTATGGAAGAAAGTGCAATATTCCAATGAGATGGGATAATCCAGCTAATAGAACAATAGTTGGGCCAGAGTTGCTCAAGGAGATGGAGGACCAAATGATAAAAATTAAGCAGAATTTGAAAGCTACCCAGGACAGGCAGAAAAATTATGCTGATAAGAATAGAACCCACAAAGAGTTCAAAGTGGGTGATCATGTTTTCCTAAAAGTGAAAGCTAACAGGAGTTCCCTGGAGCTGGGAAGTTGCGCCAAGTTGGCAGCCAGATTTTGTGGGCCATTTGAAATCCTGGAAAGGATTGGGCCAATTGCATATATGCTTGCATTACCTGCATCCATGACTGTACATAATGTGTTTCATGTTTCATTTCTTAAAAAGTGTATGCCTGATGATAATCATGTAGTTGATTGGAATGTGATCCAGGTGGAGCAAGAAGGTGTCCTGCAAGTGCATCCTATGCGTATATTGGACAGGAAAAACAAATAGCTCTAGAATCAAGCCATAGGGCTTGTAAAGGTCTAGTGGACCTGGTACGGTCCTGAGGACGCGACATGGGAGAATGAAGATGTTATGCGGGCAGAGTACCCACATCTTTTTGAAAATTTTGAAAATCTTGCAGATGTAGTGTAAAGTTGCACTGAGGACAGTGCAAAAATAAGGGGAGGGGATTGTAATGTCCCCAAGGCTGAGCCTTGTTGTAAATCATGTCTATGAAGTATAAATCTTGTTTATGAACTATAATTCAAGTTTATAAGGCTGGTGAGCCAAGTTATATAAGCTAGTGGGCTTATGTGTTATTAGGCCAGGGAGCCTAAGTGTTGAAGTCCAAGAGCCTGATTTTTGTACATGTAATTATGCATAGTATTAATACAAAACATCTCTGCATGTGGACCGGCCAAGATGAATGAGTGATGGGGGACTAAGCTTCCACAAAACCTGGGTAAGGGATTGGGGGCTGGAAGGTTGGAAAGAGAGGCTAAGTGTGGAGCCTAGGGGCTTAATTCCTTGGGAATAATATTTTAATATTATCCCAAAAGCCATGTGAAACCTAAGTTTTGTCCTAAGTTCCTGGGGAGGGATGCATGCAGCTTCATGGGAGACACGTGTCGACCCAGGCACATGTGATTTAGCCCAGGAAATGAGCCATGATGGGGGTTCTCTTTCCATTATGCCAACTGTTGCGTAGGAGTTGGGTGGGCATTTCTCGAACCATCACCTGAATCCAGGGTTCGACCTTCCAATTCCTCCATCCTCCATATGTATGCATTTGGCCTATGTGATTGAACCTCTGTACACCTTACACATCTCTAAAACTAGAGAGGTGAGTTTGTTCCTTATTGCTAGTTGGGAGAACTGGATGTTCCGTAATTGCTAAGTCGTACATCCTATGTTTCTTTCCGGAAAGCTTAACACATCCTGTAATCGCAGAGCTGCGCTATGCTTTAGCACTAATCGTTTATTTTTTGGGTGTCCATATCCATTTTCCCAATTGACTGTTGTGGCCACACAGTGCTGGACTACGTGTGGCTTGCTAGCGAGTGTGAGGGAGGTGATTGTTGTTGAAGAGGCAGGTTACCCAGTCTATGAGCGACTCTCTCTAGGTGAGAGAGTGCACAGATGAAGTGAGAACTCCTGAAAGGAGTCCTGTAGCTATCACAGAGATCGAAGACTTCTGGTCCAGTCAATTGTTGAAGCCCAAGGGAAGGGAGGTTAGCAGCCGATGGACTGTCTTGGTGGCAGTGAAGGTGTATAGTCCTAGGGTGGGACAAACATGTGGGGAATGAGAGTTTGTGAGTAGTGGGCATAAGTGGCTCCTAGGAGAGGATCCTTCTCCTGTGACTGTGTGTCTTCCTGTATTCCCTGCCTAGCCTAGGAATCCCTACCCGGTGGAGCTTATTCCCAGCTTGGGGATGACCTACTGCTGAGAGTGATGAGCAAGGCTAGGAGGTTTGTGGGAGGTCTACACATAGTTGGTGAATTACATCCATTCTAAAAGATAAGTATATACATGCCTATAATTTCAATTAAATATGTATGTCTGTGATTCTAGTAATGTTTACATGTATTCCGTTGTATTCGTGAATTATTATTAATGTCGTGGATTATGTATGCTAATGGTATTAATGTGATTACGTTGTGTTTAACTGTAATCAAGCAATTTTATTTCATAAGAATGCATAATATGTTACAGTAGTGTTTTTCCATGTAGTAATGTTGGCCCAACCATGGGGTCGATGGTTGGGAACGTTACAATGGAGGTAAATTTTTCCTAGGTGATGAATCGACAACCAGAATCATAGGTTGAGGAAAATTCAAGTTGCAGCTCATAGATGGAAGGATTATAACACTAACTGATGTTCTACACATTCCAGGATTGGCCAGAAATTTGATTTATGTAAGAAAAATGGACAATGCAGGGGTAAAAAGAATATTTGAAAAGGAAACCTACAGGATGGTTCAAGGAGCAATGGTGTTGTTGAAGAGATTTCGGTTTGGAACTCTATATAAACTGCAAGGAAGCACTATTAGTGATGGGTGTAATAGGTCCATTGTTACTGATATTGGAGTTGAAGAAGAAATCACTCCTACAGTCTTTCAAGATATGGTTATGTTGTGGCATCAAATATTGGGGCATATCGGAGAGAAGTGATCTACTAATAGAAGGTTGACTTGTTATGCTATGTAAGAAACCTCTACTTCAATAAAATAAACCTTACAGGACCTTGCTTCATGTGTTAAAATATGCAAGATGGTTTATGTGTTAAGTTCTTGCTTCTTCTTGTCAATGTTCATGTGTGAGGAAATGTTCTATTAAAAGGTTAATTATGTGCTATAAACCAATACACAGCAACATAAAGTGCAGCAAATAACACAACAAACTCACAACAATAACAAGATGATAAAGGAGTTCACCCCTCTCTGGGCTACATCTCCTTGAGCCTCCTTCAATGGACTAGGCTCTTTGGGATTAGTTTGTCAAATGTTCTTTTACAAGCTACTTCTCAACTCCAATGGATTTACAGACTGTACCATTGGGTTCAAAATACATAAAAACCCCAAAAATGACTATTAGAACTCTGAAAATGGATCTTGTCTCCTCCAATCATGACCTCTTCTACATGTGGCCTCCAAGCTTCCCTGAGCTTCTCTATGGAAAAAACACCTGTAAAAGTCCTCCAATGGATCTGAAACCTATCCCAATGTGTTTCAGAGCATAATAATTAGTCAAAAATGACTATTCAGTCTCTGAAAATAGACATGTGCTCATCTGAGCAAGGCCTCAAACAATGAGGGCTTCAAGCTCCCTAGAGCTTCCTCAAACTTCAATGGTTAAAAACCTGCAAAAGAAGTCTTCAAATGCCTGTGAAAACAGTGCCAATGGACTCAGAATGACGTCCAATAACCCCTAGCTGGTCTTTTACGGTACCTCATTTGGCTAAAAGATGAATAAGTTAGGCCTCTTGCCATTTTTTCTCCTTCAGGCTTGCTGTCTCCTGTTTGCCATTTCGCACCTGTGGAAAGTGAGCTTAGCTTCTGAGCGTTTTCGGTCAAAAAACCCAGCCTCCGCGCGTGTTCCCGAAAATGGTGCAAATTGTCTATTAGTTAACGAAAATAAAGCCCTTTCATTTGGAGGTGTTGGGCGCATGGGGGTTATGTGGCCACGTCCCAGCGCTAAAAGGGCTAAGTTGCCATTGTTTAATATTGAAGTGACAAGTGGTGGGTGCGATGTTTGAACCAAACAAAACCCAACTTAATGCATGGCATATATGGCAAGGGTCCTTATGTTTTATGCTGTTTCCGGGCTTTAAACCAAAACTCCGTGCCAAAATCCATGTTGCGGTCATATGTGGTGCGATAAAACTTTGCTCTGTTACAATAACCATATGTGCACGCACTCCGTCGAAGAGTATGGGCATGTGTAACATAGTGTGACCGGGGCTTTGTATAAGGTTTGAACCCCCGCGCAAATGCATATATATATAACGTGGCCATATGTAAATATTAATACGACCAAAGGCCATCGTTAAAACACCCTCACGCGCCAATCCATTGAATAGTGGTCACATGTCAAAGCATAGAACCGGGGTCGGGGGCTAAGCCAACCCAACCCATGCGCAACATTTTCCAAATTGAAATAATTTTTTTAAACACATGGTTGAGTAAGAACCATGGCGGCGGTAGCGTTAGTGGGTTATTTTTCTTTCAAGCTTTGATGGTGTTGGGAGTTCTGGGGGTCGAACCCCATGGATCCATAAAATTTTTAATAAACCAAACAATAACCAATAGCCAATAAATGGGTGCCGTGGCAGCCCTTGATTGGGCCGCGTGGCACCTTTCCATTCGACAATAAAATGCCACGTGTCAAAACATGATACACCCACATCTCTACCATGTCACTGCCAACTCAACACTTGACACATCACCTTCCATCTCATCGTACAATCATGCCACGTCACTGCCACATCAGCATTGTACGGACTGTACAGTCAACATCAAAATTTTTGTCTGTTTTCCTTGGCGAACAGATCACAATATATTCTCCATACAGACTTTGTTTTGAAGAGTAAATATCTGAGTCCGAGAAATTGGGAAGGCGGTCGCGGCCCTTAATGTACTGATTTTGTTGCATTCAAACACTTTGAAATTTCAGCAAAATTTTGACCCACGGTCCGATTTTGATCACACCTTCAGCGAAAGGCTTTTGG
The DNA here is from genome assembly GCA_010110895.2 of Picea sitchensis. Lineage (NCBI taxonomy): Eukaryota > Viridiplantae > Streptophyta > Pinopsida > Pinales > Pinaceae > Picea > Picea sitchensis. The sequence goes on along the minus strand of SNQJ01S0096546.1, from coordinate 9,157 downwards.
ACCCACAAAAGCTTAGGATTATCTAACTAATCTTCAATACTCTTCTCCTTTCAGAGTTCTATCACCCGATTCTACTTGAAAAGTCTTTTAGACAATCGCACGGATGCTTTGACATGCTTGCAAGCTTGCAACTAGCTATAATCCCTCAACCAACGCTTTGCTCTCGAGAACAGCTGTACGACCTTGTTCTCGTGCTTGGAAGGCTATAACCACAAATCAAGTCCCTCTTGTGAACTCTTGGCGTCAACAAAATCAACTCTCCAATGGCTGCAAGCACCAAGACATCTTGTCACAAGCAAAGAAAACCATCAATCATGAAAACAAATTGACACAAGGCGAAAATAATGTGACAAGTCTTTTTGCTCTTCAAACAGCTGTCGCATCTTGGTAGCCTCATCAAAGCACATGGTGATCTAGCATCTTGGTGTACTTGCTCAAAATCAACCCTGAAGCCAACATACACCATCGATTAAACACAAATTGAAGAGCAGCGGTCGACTGCCGTAAGTCGTCAAGACAACATCGACCTGGTTAAGGACTCATGTGAAATGTATCAAGCTTCCAAAATGACAAGTCAAAAACATGATAAACAATCATGATACAATCATGAGTCATTCATGATGACTATCTTCAAGTTCATTGTTTATGCACTCCAAAAACCAAATGCATGTGCATAGATCTTCAACTCTCCTTCAAGTAAAAACATAGGTGCTTAAACCCAAAACATGTGGGTATTAAAGAGCTGAATATGAAAAGTATATATGGTTGTAACAAGTGAGCAGCATACCCCTCTTTTACATTCTTGAACGGGGTAGTATAACACAAGTATGCATTCAAAATAAAATGCATTCACATGCAAACTTATTCATCTTACAAGTTATGATAACTTCTGCAACTTGTCAAACTTCAACAAAACGAAAAGATAAGGTTGAAATGTGCATCTACAATAGAAAAATGTAAGCCTTACTTACTCAAGAAATCCAACCATTTCTTACCAAGCCAACTCGTGGCAATTCTTTCTTTGAAAATTAGATCTTTGCTTTGTGAATCATCTTGACTCACATCAATGATAGAAATCTCCTCTTCCATTCTTCTCAATCTTTTTATCCATCTGCTTCTTATGCCGTGGATGAGGGGTTGAATGCAGTAACCAACATTGGTCAATGGATGACCTTGCTTCTGACAATGACTGCAAATATTCTGCATCCTTTTCCAGTTATAACTGCTTGGAAAGTTTCTTGAAAGTGGACAATCTTTTCCAACATTTTGAAACATGATGGTTATATAAACCACAATATGTACATGGACTTTCTTCCATTTTACATACAAATTTATCTGGCCTTGTATCATAATAAAAAGCAACTGAGTTATAGGCATAGTTATACCTTGAACATTCACCTTTATAACCTTCTTGAGGAGGTGAATTTGAAGGGTTACAAGCTCTCTTTTGAAGACCCACAAATCTATTCTCGTCCTCATAGAACTGTCACAACTCTTTTTGTTTCACACATTTGCATTCCATCTTGGGCACGGTTTTGCATCTTGAAGAGATTGAAATTTAAAACAAAGGTTCTTGAACTTTACTCACCTTCGAAACCTTCTTGAGTGAGGGTGAACTTGAAACAAAATTTGTTCTTGGAACTTTTTCCATTGTCTCCTCTCAACTTTGGAATTTGTTTCATCAATTAGTTCACTTAACCAAGACAACAATACTTAGGTTGCTCTTCAACCACAATAGGCTCAACAATGCCTTGTGCATGCTTGCCTAACCAACACCTCCATAGCCATTTTTAGCACAATAACTTGGACCCTATTCCTCTTGTGTGATTTTCAAAAACACCAAGTGCAATCTTCTTGAGAAGAATTTGAAGGAAAACTAACATTACATACCTCATGTTCATGCATGTACTTGGTAAGGGTTTCCTTGCCTCATGGGTTGAGTCTCCCATCTCATCAAACTTTTCAAGAAGCTTGTGCTTCTCCTCCTTCATGTTCATCATCTGCTCTTGAAGGACATTGCTCTCTTCTCTATCTTTCCACAACTCTTGTACCACTCTTTCCTTGGTTGAAAATGCCTTAAACATCTCTTAGTCAAATAACTTAGATTCGGAAGATGTATGAGAACTATCCATGTTTGAAACTTCCTCCATCCTTGCAAGATATCAAAACTTCAACTGCAAACTTGCACAAATACCAACAACTAAATCTCAAGCTATCATTGCAAATACATGAGCGAAACAAACTATGCCAACCGTCCGCTCGATCTCTGGCGTTTTGTGGCACCCTCTTTTTCATTAAAATAAACTTTACAGACCTTGCTTCATGTGTTGGAAATATGCAAGATGGTTTGTAATGTTTTAAGTTCTTGCTTCTTCTTGTAAATGTTCATGTGTGAGAAATGTTCTTTTAAGTTTGAAATTATGTGCTATAAATAATGCAACAACATATAAAAGGTTAATTATGTGCTATAAACCAATACACAACAACATAAAGTGCAGCAAATAACACAACAAACTCACAACAATAACAAGATGATAAAGGAGTTCACCCCTCTCTGGGCTACATCTCCTTGAGCCTCCTTCAATGGACTAGACTCTTTGGGATTAGTTTGTCAAATGTTCTTTTACAAGCTACTGCTCAACTCCAATAGATTTACAGACTGTACCATTGGGTTCAAAATACATAAAAACCCCAAAAATGACTATTAGAACTCTGAAAATAGACATGTGCTCATATGAGCAAGGCCTCAAACAATGAGGGCTTCAAACTCCCCGGAGCTTCCTCAAACTTCAATGGTTAAAAACCTGCAAAAGAAGTCTTCAAATGCCTATGAAAATAGTACCAATGGACTCAGAATGTCCAAAAACCCCTAGCTGGGCTTTTTCGGCACCTCATTTGGCCAAAAACTCAAGAAGTTAGGCCTCCTGCCATTTTTTCCCCTTCAAGCTCCTGTCACTGGTTCTCCATTTCGCACCTGTGTGTGAGTGAACCTGGCCTCTGGGCGATTTTTGTGCCTAAACTCAGCACATGCGCGCCTTCTGAAATTGGTGCCAAACTGTCGCACCGTTAGCAAAATTAAAGCCCCCAAGGACGGAGGTGTTGGGCGCATGGGGCCATGTGGCCACGTTCCCCGTGCACCAAAAGGGCTAAGTTGCCATTGTTTAATATTGAAGTGACAAGTGGCGCGTATGTGTTTGAACCAAAACCAAAACCCAACCTAAATCTGCGTGCATATATGTGGCAAGGGTCATATGGGGTGGTGCATGTAACCCCGGGCTTTAAACCAAAACTCCGTGCCAAAATCCATGTTGCGGTCATATGTGGTGCGATAAAACCGTGCTCTGTTATAATAACCATATGTGCGTGCGCTCTGTCGGAGAGTATGGGCATGTGTAACATAGTGTCACCGGGGCTTTGTATAAGGTTTGAACCCCCGCGCAAATGCATCTATATAACGTGGCCATATGTAAATATTAATACGACCAAAGGCCATCGTTAAAACACCCTCACGCGCCAATCCATTGAATAGTGGTCACATGTCAAAGCATAGAATTGGGGTCGGGGCTAAGCCCTGGCCCGACCCCCGCCCTTTGCAACATTTTTCAAATTGAAATAAATTTTTAAACACATGGTTGATAAGAACCATGGCGTGGCACATTGGTGGGTTGGCCTTTGTTAAAGCTTTCGATGGTGTGGAGAGGTCTGGGGGTCGAACCCCATGGATCCATATAAATTTTAATAAACCAAACAATAACCAATAGCCAATAAACGGGTGCCACGTGGTAGCCCTTGATTGGGCCAAGTGGCACCTTTCCATTCGACAATTAAATGCCACGTGTCAACACCCTATTTGGCCACGTGTCAGATAAACACCAACTGCCATGTCAATTGCCACGTGTGAGTCATACGACCTCTGCCATGTCACCACTGTACGGACTATACAGACAGGTACAGTCAGTATCAAAATTTTTGCCTGTTTTCCTTGGCGAACAGATCGCGATAACTTCTCCATATGGACTCCAATTGAGAAAGTAAATATACCGACAGAATCAGGAAGATGAGACGAACACAATGGAACCGTTTTCGTCGCATTTCGAACACTTTGAAATTTGAGCAAAATTTTGACCCCTGGTCCAGATTTTGATCAAGAAGGGTCTTCGACTACTACACGGTAAAGGTATGGTTGAAGGTATGTCTAAATACTCTCTAGATTTTTTATTTCTGTGAACATTGTGTATATGGGAAGCATAATTGAGTAAGATTCCCCTCTGGTGCATCGAGGAAAGAAATAATTTTTTAGCTATTTCACAGTGATGTTTTTGGACCTGTATTAGTCCCATCATTGGGAAAATACGTGTACTGTGTCTCATTTATAGATGAATTTTTGAGGAATACTTGGATATATTTCCTGAGGAAGAAATATAAAGTCTTTGACATGTTTAAAGAGTTTAAGGCTCTTGTTGAGAATAAAACAGAGAAAATAATTAAGGTGTTGAGGACAAATAATGGCGGAGACTTCTGCGGAAATGAATTTGAAAAATTATGTAGGAAATGTAGTATAGAAAGGCAGAAGACTAGTTCATATACACCTTAGCAGAATGGAGTTGCGGAAAGGATGAAAATGACACTAATGGAAAAATCAAGGTGCATGCTCAGTGGTGTTGGGTTAGGGAAAGAATTATGGGCAGAGGCAATGGTTAGTGCATGTTACTTGGTCAACATATCACCCTCATCAATGTTGGATGAAAAGACTCCATAAGAGGTATGGACTGGTAAGAAATATTCTCTCACACATCTCAAAGTATTTGGTTGTGATGCATATGTTCATGTTCCAAAGGAAAACAAGAGTAAGCTAGACAAGAAGGATGAAAAGTGTATCTTTATTGGATATAAAGATGGTCTCAAAGGTTATAGGCTTTGGAATCGAGTGTTAGAAATTAATGGATGTGCTCATTTAACCATAGATAATATAGCAAAACTGTCACCCAACCATAGGCCGAACCCACCCCCGAGCACCTTAACCTTGATAGAGAATGATTCTGGAAGCAAACCCCAGGATTAATAGCTAAACAAGGTGGCACACCTCTCTCCAAGGATAACACACCAAAAACGAATAACAAAAGCTGATCAGAGAGTCCAACCGATAAAATCCAAAAATACCTATTGTAGAACTGTCGGCAGCAGTTGCTCCCGAGACTTGCGCACAAACTGGCCAACTGCAGTGCGCACAAGTGTGCCTTTTTAGTTATGAGAATACTGGCCAAAATGAAGACTAGCCTCATGTATTTATACTATTTTCTACGAGACTGCCTAGGACGACTTCTTGTTCTAGGTGCTAATTACTTAGTATATAACATTTCATTTTATCTGACTTCTTCTCTTGGAGGCTAATAACATAATACAAATCATTCTCTTGAGCCGACTTGTCTTCTAGGGTTATTAGCCAACTAATTAGGGTTTCTTCTTGCTTCCTGGAATATTCTATTCTCTTCAGGGTTACACTTGAAGGTAAATACCTCCTGAAGCTACAATAATCTGAGCACTCCCTCCTAGCTAGGGAGGTATTTGAAGGAAATGGTCTGGATCACAAACACACCAATGAATCAGTAGCAACATCATAACCACACAGACTATCTCATGATCAAATCATGAGCACCATTATCATTTTCAGTGTCATCTGATAATATCAACTGCATCATCTCCCAAAACCATACTCCATCTGAGTAATCAGACATGATGTTGAATAAGTCACTCACTCCAAGGAGTGATACAAGGACTATGGGGTACAAGGACTATTCTTCTAATCCAAACATATGTCCTAGAATAATAATTGCAATTTTCCTCCTAGGGAATGTTAGTCTACTAGCACACTGACTATCCATCTAGCCGATGGCAATCAAAACAATGTCATTCAATAGAACACAACTGTGTCTATCCGTGGTAGTACACAACTACAACCCAGTGGTACACTACCACACCAAGTAGCACACAACTACTTAATTAGTGAAACATAGTCATAATCAATGGAACACATCCACCATAGTAGAATACATCTACTGTCCAAACACATACAATCTCCATAGAAATCATATCATTTGATATCAACCTAAATAGAAAAACAATGTGATGATATAAATTGAATCATCTGGGACAATTTTCCACTCACATCTATGAGATCTGGAAGAGTATATTCCCTCAGAAGGTAAAACATCAGTCATGAGCTACTGGACCATTCTTCTCAAGCAAGGAAGAATAATTGTCCTAATTTTTTAGCCTGGACCATTCACCTATTTGGTCCATTCCTCCGACACTAAAAAAAGTGCAACCTGGAGAGAATGAGTCTACCCTAGGGAATGCTTGTCCCTGATTGCTAAACCTGGACCATTAACCTATCTGGGCCATTCATCTGGCACTAAACAAAGTGAAACCTGGAGAGAATGAATCTAACCTAGGGAATGATAGTCTGGACCATTTCCTAAGGAAATGACTATCCTGCACCAACCTCCAAAACGGACAATTCTTCAAAAATTCTCACAATTGTGAGCTTCGAAAGAATGACTGTCCAACGAGGCGGACCAGTCTTGTTGAACCCTACTGAGAGTGAATATCAAGAAGAGAGACTTTCCTAGACCATTTCCCCACACTGTACACAAGGGGAATCATTGTCTATGGTACATCAACAATCCATCGACCCATTTTCATTACGAAAATGACCATTTGATCTGGACCATTTTCCAAACTGTAAAATTCTTGTTTGTCAGAAATCTCAAACCACTTTCTAAACTGGAAAGGAACTTCTCATCCTGGACCATTTTTTGAACTTGAAAAATGACTGTCCATAAATCAATAGCACATCAGTGCTCCATCCCAACCTGGGAGTCATCTCTTCCTTTTTTAATAAGGAAGTCGTCTTCACGAGCTCCAGGTTGGACATAGGCTTTACCAAAATATCTGGTTATTTTCTCATCTGTGGAGATATATATTGGAGAACCACTTTCTCTTTTATGGAATTCATCATGGAGAATTTAATGCTTGATCTCAATGTACTCTAGTCTTTTTTGAACACTAGTTTTTTGAAGGCTTCATATAGCTATGATCATTACATTATATCATAGTTGAATTCAATTATTTTGTTTCCTGCTAGCTCATAACATCGTGGCAAAACTCCTAGAACATATCCATGTGGCACTTCTATTGTCATCATGAGAGTTTGTCATGTATTAGAAATCCATCATCCTAGACTTTTGAGTAACCATTCTGATTTTTATCACAGAAGGTTTTCACCACGCTTATGTTGTGCATGAGAGGCTTTGCACCAAGTTGTTTGAATCCATACAAAATATTCTTCCATCTGCATACAAGGGTCTCTTTCTGGTATACCTCAAAGCCTTGAGGTTTCTCTACATACGCTCTTTGTTCAATTATTTTGGAGAACATTCTTGCATTCATCTGATGTAAACTCCAACCCATGGATATTGTGGACGATATAATGGCTCACGTAGAGGTATGTCGGGTTTACTGGAACAAGCAATTATCATAGTCTTCTCCCTCCATCTGGGAGAACCTCTAGTTCTGGATCTCCCAATGATTACATTCATAAGTCTTTCATACATTGTTCTTCACCACAACTTTCATTTCCTCTTCTTGATTTATTTTAGTGAGTTCAGGTCATGTTCTTCCTCATGTTTCTCTTTATCTCTTGGGTCCATGGAGATTTCTATATATTCCATGCCCTTAATATTCCAACTTATTCCTTTCATCATAGGATCATGGACGTGGATGGACAACCAGGGATACTTTGAGGGTTGTTTTCGAGAAAGACTTCTTCTAAAGTCAAAATGAACATGTGCTTCTTTTCATGGTTCCTACCATGGATAGATACTTCATCATCATCAATGGATCATATAATTTAGGATTAGCTCCCTCCTAATCCTTGCTTCATGCATGAATGAATGATATTCTTTTGGAAATATATAATCGACTCCCTCCATATAACAGACTCCATGCCTCTGTCTRCATTCTTATTGCCTTCTGCAAAGTGTCATAAGTATTTTTCCAATTTCCTCTTCATTGTTGACTTCTTTCTRTCTTTACTCCTTCTAGGTTTCTTCAATATTGATTCTGAATTCGGCTTATATTGCAGTTGTTACTTATGTAATAACTTCCACATGAATTGTTGTCAAGGGTTGTTGATGTACTTCATCCTTTAATGTGTATTGTCTGACTTGTAGTCATTGTGATAGCAATCCTTATCTTGTTGTTCTTCCATAGATGTAGTTTATCTTTGAACATATTATCTTCTAGGAAATAGATATGTACATAAAACATTGTATGTACAAGAACTATGAAGAGTGTTCTTACCTTGTCTTAGAAGAAGAAGTTTGTTTTGGCCTTCTTGGATTTCTTTGAGGGTTTCATTTCTTCAACAATTGATGCTTTGTGTTTTTCCTTCCTTTCCTTTAACTCAGGACAATGATTATTGTAGTGACCATACTTTCAAAAATTGAAGCATTGCATTTTTGACATATCTTTCTCTTGATTTGGTTTCTTCCTGGAGCCAAACTTCTTTTTATTCCTAAAATTCTTGAACTTTGTTGTGAAGGCTTGATCATCATATTTGTCTTGGGGTTTCTCTTTTTCACTAATCCTTGATTCTTCTTGTGAACAACAAGTTCAAAGTTCTTCAAATGTGGGATACTCCTTCTGTTCATGCTTGCGGAAAATGCATCCCATGTCTTGGGAAGACCATTGAGTACTATGTTTACCAGTTCCTTCTATGAAATGATCTCTTCAATGGCTTGTAGTTGATCTCTCAAATGAGAGATTCTCACAAAGTATGATGTTATGCTGTCATCATCATTCATTTTCATGTCATGGAGCTCATTCTTCAGACTCATTACATGTCCAATGTTTCTGATCAAGAAGAGGTTTATTAGGGAATCATACATCTTCTTAGATGAGTCAAGATGGGAGATGTAGGGTATCAAGTGGTATTTTATATAGTCCACTATGATTGTTAAGGTCCTAACCCGCACATAGGTAGATTAATGTATTCGGATGTAATAAAGGTCAATATTAATAAGACCTTTCAATAAAATGGAATAAGGCGGATGTAAGAAGACCTAATAGAAGCTTCCGCTTCTAGAAGGATCTTCCT
>SNQJ01S0096545.1:0-11797 GCA_010110895.2 Picea sitchensis | reverse complement strand
GCTTGGGTTAATTAGACAACCCCGAACCGGATTCACTCCTCCAGTTGACGAGCGGTCAATTTCGTCCATCATGAAATGGCACTAGAAGGAGGGTCTGAAAACTATTAATGGCATGAGGAGGTCGTAAGACTCCTCCCCCACCTACCAGCTCACCTATAGTAACTAGAAGTCGTTCAGATGACAACATTGTCCCTCAAACAACAACCACATCAAACGACGATCTACGGATCACAGTTGAACCAGTAACTCCAAATCCCCCAGGTGGTGACATACAAGAGATTGTTCATCAATCCCTCATAAGAACGCATAGTGACTTAGCCCGTATCAGACAACCAAGTCAACCTTTGAACCAACCATTAGACTTCTCTGGTATCAGGGAAAAACTCGCAGGTACTGATCTTACCTTAAACCCTATGAATCCATATCATATCCTCACTCATATAGCGGGAGGATTAGGTATTCCACCATCACCATCCCCTTCATCTCCTTCTTCTTCTGGAGAAGAATCCTCAGACGAAGGCAGTTCCTCATCTCAGCCTTTGATACCACCCACACCTATGGCCAATGCGAACAATCCCACCAGACCCTGGCTCGACCAAGATGCAGTGGCCATACTTGGCTCTCAACATCCTTTACCTAAACACCCAGAGAAATGGCTCCCTAAATTTGACCCGGACTCCAAACAGATCACTAAAGATCACATCAAAAAGTTTATGCTATCCATTAGGCTCTGTAGTGTTGAGCACAGAGACGTAGTCTGTAGATTGTTTCCCTACACCTTCGAAGGCAATGCCTCTACCTGGTACTTTGCCCAACAAACCCACACCATCGTGTCATGGGATAAATTTGAGTCCTGTTTCCTTGAGAAGTTCGAAGATGACAAGTCTCCTGAAGTTCTAGTCATGGAGATTTCTAGTTTAAAAATGAACCCCAAAGAAAAGATCAAAGACTTTAATCAAAGGTTCCTGACACTAAAGAACCGAATCCCCACGGATTCGATGCCTACCGAGAATCTTATTGTCGCATACTACACAAAAGCATTACATCAAAACATAGCCATTTGGGTAAAGAGGTCCAACAAAGCCACATTGATAGAAGCCTTTGAAGAAGCCAGTCACATCGAGAAAGATATTCTCAGCTTAAAAGAAAATACCGGTAACGAGATAGAGACTAGTTCATCCTCCAAGAAGAAAATCGAAATCCTTCCTAGACCTCCCCAAAACAAAGCTCAACTAGAAAATTTGGATCTAGAAAACTTGCAGAAAGTAGTTCAAAAGTTATCCAATCAAGTTATTGATTTGAAAAGGTCGACTGAAGAAGCTTCTTTGAGCAAAGGGCCTTACAAACCTCCTTTTAGGAAACCTTTTCCCACAAGCCGATCTAACTCAAATGTTGAAGGCCTAAATCTAGAAAGCCTACAATTTGCTATTCAAATGATCCTAGAAGCACACGATAACTTGATTTCTCCTGAGATTCTTGAAGAAGTAGCTGAACAAGAGACAGTAGAAGAAGAGGAATCCTCTCCGAACATTTTCAGACATTTTTCAGATAGCATTTTTCAAGCTAATTTCGAAACAGTGCATCCTTACAATACCAGGAGCAAGACTGCAAATAAGCCTTCTTCTGAAATCACGACGACTTTGCCTCCAAAAAAATCTAAATCGATTGAGACTAAACAGAATTCAGCAAACCCTAATTTAGATTATGATTTGATTGAAGATCTTAAAAATCTTAGGGCTAACATTTCTGTTTACGAATTATTAAAATTCCCTTTTCTTTTGCAAAAGATGTTGCAGAATATTGCGGAGAACAACAAAAATAGCGATCCGAACAGCAACAAAGGTGTCCAAAACAACCCCAAAATTCCTTAGAAGGCCTCCGCCAAAACTATATCCGAGCCTCATGATAAAAGAGACCTTCCTGTAAATAATGTAACAAATGTAGATAAACCAGTTTCAGAGGTTGAGATTAAAAAACAACAAACTTCTACTGTTAATACTCGCAAAAATGTCCCTCTATTTTTGTTGACTTTTGAAATCTTCAATAGGATTATACATAACTGTATGGTAGATTCAGGTGCGTCATCTAACGTAATGCCTTGGTTTGTCTGTCAAAATATTAATGTCGACGTTCAACCATCCAGCTTGATCGAACTAGTGTTAAAGTGATAGGCGAATTAAAAAATGTGCTTATAAGATTCTCATCTAATCCTAAAGTCCATCAAGTGATTGATATCATTGTTGTAGATATCCCATAAGTATATGGTTTGTTTTTAAGTAGAGACTGGTCGTAACAATTACATGGCTATTTTGCAACAGATTGGTCTCACTTGTGGCTGCCCGAGAATGGAAATCCTAACAGAATCAAGGTAAATCGTGAACGTTATCTCAAGTTCACGGTAACTGATTTAAATGATCCCAATGAACCATTCACTCCTTCTGCCAATTCGCCTGAAATAAAGGGGATGGATACTTTTTTCGACAATTTCATGGCCAAAACCTCTACCATCACTGACCCGAAACAACAATCTGAAATTATGACATGCACGCAGTCAACAACCTTTTCTCAGTATTCGCATGCACCCAACGAAAATCAAATATGGTCTCTTTACTTTGATGAGTCAAAATCTAAGGAAGGAGCTGGTGCAGGGTGCATGCTCATCGATCCAGCAGGTAACAAAACTCTGATTTCTTGCCAGTTAGAATTCAAATGTACAAACAATACGGCCGAATATGAGGCACTCCTGCAAGGTCTCAGAAAAGCACTAGATTTGAACATTCAAAATTTGAATGTCTTTGGTGATTTAGAAATCGTGGTTCGACAGGTAAAAAATTCTATCCACTGTTTATCACCGCACCTAAAAATCTATCATACTGAGGTATGGAATTTGATGAACAAGTTTTCCGCATTTAACATAAATTATATTCCTAGATTGAATGATTCCGAAGTTGATTTGTTAGCTAACGTCGCTTCAAAACTTTTTCCTGCAGAAGGCTTATCTCCGAATGCATTTTCCGTCGAACTGTTGTTTAGACCGTCCGTTCCAGACAACACCATGAATTGGAGAGTCTTCGATGACGATCAACAAATTATAAATTTTCTACATATGGAAGAAACTTTACAGGGCGTGGTGATCGACAAAGGTACCCATGACGGAAATCTTCGCGACTTTACGGTAATACCAGACCCGAGATCCCCGGAATCCGCATCAAACATGGTAAACTCTATCCCAAAATCTGTGGTTAGGTTAGAAAATTTTTATGATCTTCAAGATAAGTTTAGAAAATCAGTGAATTGTAAAACGAATAGTTCCTCTTTGACACATGAAAAAGTAAATTTGGGAACTGAAGATAACCCACAGTGCATCAATTTAGGGTTGGGGTGTTCTGAGCAAGAAAATGTAGCATTTATTAAGTTGTTTAAGGAATTCAAAGATGTGTTTGCTTGGACGTATGACGACCTAAAAACCTTTGATCCTAACATCATACAACACATTATTCCCATGAAACCCCAGACCCAACCTTTTCAACAAAAGTTAAGGAAAATGCACCCAAAACTTGAACCAACGGTCAAGAAGGAATTAAACAAACTCTTGAACGCTAAAATAATCTTCCCAGTTAGGCATACACAATGGGTCTCTAATCTTGTCCCTGTCAGAAAGAAGAGTGGTGAAATCTGACTATGTGTCGATTTCCGAAATCTTAACCGAGCGTCTGATAAAGACAACTACCCTGTCCCTCCCATGGAATAGATCCTTCAATAGGTATCTAGTTCTGAAAGATTATCCTTGTTGGATGGTTTTTCAGGGTATAACCTGTTGGCGTCAGAAGTCACTCCTGGATTGCAGCAGGAGCAGATCCCGACGCCCATCAGTTTATGTCACGATTTGTTTATAAAAGGGATGATCGAATGGAAGTTGACTCAAAACAATATTGTTCTAACTCTGAAACTAGGCCAGGTATGCATGGGCAAGTGAGGTCTTAGTCAAGCTTCAGACAATGAGTTGTAGTAAGAGTGAATAGGAGGAAGACTTGTATGAGAGAAATGCAAAGGTATGTCGTAAACATCAGGTTTCTAACAGACTGTAGGAGAAAACATCTAAACGCAAGATCTTCTTACATTCAAACGCAGAAAATCGGAGAATACAACAATGTAACAATAAATCCTTTATCATAACATAATTGCAATAATTCATGTGAATCAGTCAATCATGAACACCCTCGGTATGAGATGAAAACTAGATGGGGGTAGGAAAACTGTCTGTCATTAAACAAGAAATCTTACATACAGATGCATAACCAGAGGACTAGAGCGTCTATTAAAACTTTACAATCGGAAGCCTCGCTCTACCATCGATCCTTTGAAAAATATCAAAACTAAGTATATATACTCCTAAAACATTTTCCCAACAGAGGCATCTTAGACTTTCAGGATGGGGTGTTTCTTCAATCAAATCCGGCCTGCACTCCTCTGTCATACGCCATCTTAACTCTGCATGGCTCATGTTAAAGGGTAGATGAGCCCTTAAATCCTGAATTAGCATGCACAGACTTCCCTGGTGAGTCGAGGACATCGGCATGGCTTCTGTGGGAAAACTAGTATAGAGGACCATCTCGGACAGACTTCCTGCCGGGAAATCCATACCTTGCAATTAATGAGTGAGGCGAGGTTTGAACCACCCTCTCTCTTCTTCATTCACTCCGAGCAGGTATCAGGATTGAGATCAAGTTGAACTAACACCTGGAGAACACGGTGATCCCTTATGTAGCTAAACCCAGTGTTTCATCCCTTTGCGCAACTCTTTCTATCACCCCCAAGTGACTACGGGCTGTGACCCTGTGCCTATATTCAAAGGCGCTTTCGACACTTCTCATCTCACAGCTATGAAGGAGCTGCTTCTTGTGCTTCAAAGTCGTGATGGGAGAAAAGGTGAAAAGCTTAATCGCGCACCACGTGTCCCTAAAGAATGGACGACTGAGATGCTTTCGGTGCTTCAGGACCCGCCTTGCCACACGATAAACGTTAGCGCCCCTTCTCCAGGCCTTCACCTTTGTGACTAGGCGCCAAAATCGTGGACTCGGCTCTGGGAGCTTTCAGCGCTTCGGGGTTTCAAGATGTGAAATGACAAGGAGCCCTTACCCTTTAAAATCTCGAATGCCAAAATGCCGACGTGACTAGATCTTGCGCCACGCGTCCTTCTGATTAATGGTCCTGATCTTTTTGGAATTTCTTGCACCGGGAGTTCACGATGCGCTTCTTCCTCAAATTCTTGATTGACCAATCTGTGAAAGCACGGATGCGCGCCACGTGTCCTTCGGATGGACGACTGAGATGGATTTGTCATAAAAAAAGGGGCTACCTCAATTCCCAAGATCGCTTGACGCGACCTGGCGCTAGGACCATGGGCTCAGTTTCAAAGGTACCTTCGACATTTCACATTTCGGCAACTTCAGCTGCAGTGGATGGGAGATCCCTTGTTTCACAAAATGTCGATCCTCGAAATGCCGATTGGCTGCCACCTGCCCCAACTGGATCGGACGGACCAGACTTTCCTTGAAATAAGGGTGCTATCTCTTGTGATAAATCTCGAGCAACTTGGTAGCCCCGAAATACAAGGTTTCTAGGATATGAGCTTGCACAAAATGGTTCTTTGAAAGAACACTTACATTGTAGGATACACAGTTTGCAGGAAACTGTGATAGATTCCCATGGCTTTATGCATTGGATATTCACCCACAATAATTAACAAAAATACTAGGCCATTTCAATCCTCGGAAGTCACAAACTCTTATGTTTTTTGTATCCATTGTTGCAAGTAAGTGGCTTTATTGCTTTATCATGATTTGTGGCCTTCTCACCTTTTCTATGAGGAAAAAGGTCTCTCGTAGTACTGGAGGTAGAAATGGAATTTAAGATTGTTTTGAAAGAGCATAATTTTGGTGTATTCAAGATTGAATAAAATTAATTTCTTCAAAGGCAAGGAATTCACTAAAAACACTTTTATGAAATATCAAATTTATCTAAGGTGCTTTATCTAATTCACATGTACTGGAATGGGAAAATGGAGATAAGCAGGGATTATATTTCATTAATATGATATATGTATAGATACATGAGTTCGACCTTTCGATTTATCTTCCAAGAAGTCTCTTGAACTCCCGATGATAGTTCCTATTAATTGGCTATTCTTATTTTGTCAAGTAACATTATGTTTCCAACTCCCACCCCCCATAATCCGAAGGGGTGCATATGAATTCAAAAAGACCGTTGAAATCTAGAAGTGGATAGCTACAAATGAATGAATGTGCTCTATGGTGGTTTTGGGATGACCACAAACCAAATGGCTAGAAAAAGTTGACGTCTTCTACTGAATGGAGGTGGTGGTTTAAGGAAGACAACAAACCCTGAAACTTGGTTCCAAAGCTCAATGGTTCTTGAAACATTTTGTAAGTTAGCTAGAAGCTGATGTCATCTACTAATTGGAAATGCTCTCAAATAAAAGTTTAAAGACAACCACATATTCAAAAATGAGTACGAAAGACTCCAATGAATAGACAAACTAAAATGAAAGAATTTTATACGAGGAGAAATTCAAACTAAAAGGAAAAGGTTCCAACAAAAAGGAAATATGTTTATGAAAGAAATGGTTATGATAAAGAGAAAATACTTTGATGGAGTGAAAAGTTATGATAAATAGGAAAAATGAGAAATTGTTGACTCTCCTCTAAGACCATTGACAATTTATTCATAAGATTTTATTCTCGTGTATTGAAACCCAATGGAAAGTAGCACGTTCCTCGCACATTAGGTGTCAACATTTCAAATGAAACATATCATCAAATACTTCCTTAATAATCTTAAGGATAATATATTTGTAGCAATCGCATGTTTAAAAAACAATTTGTTTTTCTATACCTACCTCATTATCAAAATTTGAATATATTATGGTTTTTCCAATCCTTTAGATGAGCAAAGTCACGGCCCTTGTCTCATTGTTGGATAATCTATTGATGGAAATGCAAGGTTGCTAGGATATGAGCTTGCGCAAAATGTTCTTTGAAGGAACACTTACATTGTAGGATATACCGTTTTCGTGGTTTTATGCATTGGATCTTCACCCATATTAATTAACAAAAATACTAGGCCATTTTAATCCTTAGAACTCAGGGCTCTTATGCTCGTTGTATCCATTGTTGCAAGAAAGTGGCTTTATTTCTTTATTGTGATATCTGGCCTTCCTTTTCTAAGAGGAAAAATATTTTTAAGTTTGGTGAATTCAATATTGAATAAAATTTATTTCTTGAAAGGAAGGGAATTCACTATAAAAAAATATTAAATTTATCTAAAGTGTTTTGTTTAATTCATATGGGTTGGAATGAGAAAATTGAGATAAGTTTGGATTTCATTTCATTAATTTGTTACATGTATAAATACATTAGCTTGACTATTGGATTTATCTTTGGAGAAGCTTTTTGAATTATTGATGATGACAATTCCTATTACTCGACTATTCATATTTTATCAAGTGAGTAAGATTATGTTTCCAACATCCCCCCTTAATAAGAAGGGTGTATATGAGTCCAAGAAGAGCGCTGAAATCTGGAAGTAGACAACTACAAATGGATGAATGTTCTCTCTGAATCTAGTGTTTTTGAGATGACCACAAACCAAATATCTAACAAAAGTTGATCTCTTCTACTGAATGGAGGTGGTGGTTTAAGGAAGACCACAAACCCTAAAAATTGGCTCCAAAGCTCAATAGTTCTCGAAACATTTTGTAAGTTAGCTAGAAGCTAATGTCATCTCTACATTGGAAAAGCTCTCAAATGGAGGTTTAAAGACAACCAAAAACTATTGTCTAGAAGAAGTTGGATTTGGGACGACCACAAACCAATCTAATGATTTTGGGATGACCACAAACCAAATCATACTTGCTTTTGATAGGGCTTTGAAACATGAAATTGATTGTAAATTAATGTTATTCCCCTCTATCAATGACAATGTGAGAAGATAAAAAAAATTCCACTGTAATATGTGTCAATAATCAAGAATGAATTCTTCGCGAGGACTAATATATATTCTTGATCATTGATGACCATTCACAAGAAGTGATCCATCCATAGTGGTTTTTTATTCTTGCATATTTCCTACATTTTATGTTTTCCAAAGTACTCACAAGGATGAAGATCAAAACATTGATCTTCCATGTGGCCAACTTGATGACAATGTTGGGATTTAAGAATTTTCTCTTGAAATGAAGCATGTAAATATGAACTTTCTTGAAGGAATCCAACACTTTGGAATTGTATTGGTTTTGTATCCAAGACTCGTTCTTGGCTTTTTGTTAATGATTTATTCCCAAGGTCTGATTATGGGCTTGAAAAGTGCAAGTAAAACTTGTTTATGACAAAATTCATCTTCATTTGAATATTCTTTTGAAGTGGTATCACAAATATGCTTTTGAAGTAGCATCATTGATTTGATCATGTCCTAGCAGCTAATAGGAATCATTTTCAAATTCAAAAAGAGAATTGTTTTAGACAAGTACCAACTAAGAATGGTGATTCTTTTGTTGTATTTCTTATTGTTGGTGGGGTTGTCCATGAAAAAACAATAGTTTCAAAACAAAGAACTCTATCTGTGTGCCCTATCAGTATACACATGTCATGGATGCAAGGTCATACATGCACAGATAGAAGCTTAAGAAGCTTAAAACTTACTTGTGTGGAGAGAAGGAAGTTCAAACATTACCTCATTGAGCAGATCTTGAATGTCAAGATATATATTGGCATCATCAATATACTTGTTGAACCCCGAAACTGCAAGCAATGAATGGATCGTTTCTTAGGAGTCTGTATATAAACCAGGACGGGCGAGGATGAGGAGCATTAACGAGATTTAGATGACTCTATCCACATGACTATTTGCTTCTTCTCATTCATACGATTTGGAATCTACAAATTCATATCTGCTTGCTCCTTTTTGGCAGGCAACAATGACCATTCCAAACCCCGTATTAAAAGTTCGGTGCATCTCAGAGTCTTCAATGCGTCCACTCTTTTGAATCCACTTAAATATGCTGGGAAATTCCTACGAGTTTGTATTGATGGCAGTTCGAAGTCCCGAGTATGTAGTGCCTACTCGTTACTCCTTCAGGTCTTTCACTGCTTGTATGGAAGGCCGCAAACAACCAAAAGTCTTAGTGGAGCAATATCCGCGAATAGAGTAGACGTGTGACAAGTTAGCTATCCATCTGTTGAGATATTTAGAGGTCGTTATCGTTTCAAGATTTTAACTTCAAGCACCACTGTTGGAATAAACTAATTAATTGCTTTGGATATCAGACTCCCACGTTTTCCTTGATTAAATAAATGAATCGACTGGAAAGTTTTTTATGCAAATCCTGGAAACGGATGCGAAAACCGTAAGTCGTCCACCAACTGCTCCAAATGATATGAATGCACTGAATCTACCGTGGTGACCCCATAAGCTGCAGAATTGTCCAACACACCAACGCTATTTCCAGTCTACGTGATTAACACGTTGATGGCAACAAGAGGATGCGGTCTTTTGAATCCGAATGCGAATCACCCATCTCTTCTACTCAGAGCCATGCAGACCCAAAGCATTGGTTTCCTTATCTACGATGGGCAGAATTGAGAAAATGAGAAGCAAAGAAGATAATATAGAGAAGACGAAATTGGAAAAAAGTAATCAGCAGAGTGCATAGCGTCGAGTGCATTCATTAACAGAAAAGAGTTGAACTAAATAGGCTCGAGCAAATCAGGAAACATAACAAGAAATCCTAATGAACTCGTACAGCTAGCGGTGTATAGTCACATACTGTTGAGGTTATTGATATAATTAACACTCCCTCTTAAACTCAAGAGATACAAACATCAGCGCTGATAAAGCCTAAGTGCTGCGAAATAAAAAATGGATTTATCGAACAAAAAATAATTTAGAAAGGAAAATGCATGTTGGTCTATGTCTTAGTTGGGATTATAATACGCAACAACAAAACTAGATTTCAGCTTTTACTTGAGTTGGGTTTCTTCTTTCTCTTCTTCCAAACTCTGTATTGTTCTAATCTGGTCATTTTTTTCATTTTGGCATTGATACTAAAGGCTCAATGCTTTGCCTTTTGTCTTTGTCATTGTAACTTCATATTCATAATTTGATCAGGTTGCTTATGTTTGTTTCTTTCATCTTCTTATGCAACAGATTTGTCTTTGAGAGTGGGATGATGCCACCACTGCAAACTATCATCAATGCCCTTCATAGCTTGGGCTACACAGACAATGAACTATTTCCACATTAACTCATAATAAAATCTGATTTATTCAAAACTCCATTGCATGAAAATGGTTTCAAACTGGTCTTCATTGAGATCCTCATCCATGTCTTCATCTTCTTCTTTGGCTGCTCACTTGCATTCTCAAACAACTTGTCAATCTGATATAAAAAATTATAACATGAACCATATTGGTTCCCTTCTTTTTGTTCTTTCTGAGAGCAGTTACCATCATCACCATCATATATTGACTGTTCAATCCATTTCAAATCTGCATCAACATTATCTTCTTCTTCAGCTGCTTCATTGGCAGTCATAAGTGTACTAGTTTGGATGCCTCTATCATCAAACCTTGTTTCAAGCACTGCTTCTGCAGTCACCAAATCATCCACTTGGTTCTGAATGCCAAGTAGGCTTTCTCCTCCAAACATCAATTCATCAATTTTCTTCTTCTCTTCCATTATTGGAAGACACTCAACATAAGACAGATTATCATCACCAAATTCAATTTCAATATTTCTTACCTCTGTTTCAACGAGGCCAATTTATGCACAATGTTCATCAATCATCATTGATGTTGATCCTTTGTTGTCATCAACAAACACTACTCGAATCATTTCATCGATGTAGGTTGTTGTACTTAATAGCTTCACCATCAATTTTTGCAATTTTCTCATGCTCTTCTTCACACATAGATGCACCTTCTTTCTCTTCCTCTGGTAGCTCTGCTTCACACACATATGCTCCTTCATTTTGTTCCTTTGGTAGATCTGCACCTTCTTTCTCTTCCTCTGGTAGCTCTGCTTCACACACAAATGTTCCTTCATTATATTCCTCTGGTAGCTCTGCTTCAAACACAGATGCTCCTTCATCATTTTCTTCTAGTAGCTCTGTCATGTGATTGCTGCAACCACTGTCCAACAACCAGAGATCTTTATGTTATTCTTCAGTCTTGTAGCATGAGAGAAACATACTATATGAGGTTTCTCCTTCATGATTTGAGACATGTGCTCTTCCTGAGAGTTGATCTGCTTGCTTCTTCCGACATTCTGATCCATAGTGCCCATACTTTTTGCAGTAATAACATTTTATGTTTGATTTGTCATTTGATTTTCTCCCTCTGCCTCTTTGAGGCTGGAAATTCTAATTTTGGTTCTGTTCTCTGTGACCTTGGAAATTATGATTCTGGTTATGTTGTTTGTTACCTTCACTTGAGTGATGGTTACTTGGACTTTTGCCTCTTCCTTGGTGACCTTTGTCTTTGCCTCTGTCTGTCCCTCTGTTGAAGGAGAATTTAGTCTTGAAGGCATTGGCGATTGAATCATCTTCAAGATGTAGTCTGGTCTCATGTGTCAATAGAGAGCCCATTAATTCATCTGTTGAAAAATTTGACAGATCCTTGGATGATCCAGATTATTTTCGGCACGAAATGAGAGCGGAGATATAATAAAGAAATGCACAGAGATATCGCGTATATCCAGTAATATAACAGAAATATATCAG